>JAODAL010030826.1:0-49357 GCA_025379985.1 Phyllomedusa bahiana | reverse complement strand
GTGACACATGGTAGTAGTAGTATCATGGATTATACCATCTGTGACACACGGTGGTGGTAGTATCATGGATCATACCATTTCTGACACAAAGTTGCGGTAGTATCATAGATCATACCATTTGTGACACATGGTAGTAGTAATATCATCAATCATACTATTTGTAACAGACAGTGGTGGCAGTTTCATGGATCATACCATCTGTGACACATGGTAGTAGTAGAATCCCGGATCATACCATCTGTGTCACACATTGGTGGTAGTACCATGGACAATACCATCTGTGTCACAGAATTTGGTTTACTGTATCTAGGCCAAAACTATTTTCCGTTGTAGATGGAACAATGAATTCTGAATTATACTAAATTCTAAAGGAACATGTCAGGACATCTGTCTCAATAAACTGTCCATTATATGGTGTCCACTACAAGCCCTCTGATTGCATTAAATTGGAGGCATATGGGGTGGAGTGGGGCCCTATGTGAAGTTTGACATTACAACTCCATACAACTTAAATAGCGCCCATGGTTATTATTCGGCCGTGTTACGTATACATGATTGTAGAGGTCTTCACCCAGTGTCTCTCCAAATGGTGGGAAACTACAATTACCAGCATGCCCTGGAGACAGGGACGTAGCTATAGGGGGTGCAGAGGTAGCAGGCCTGCAGCCATAGGGGGACCAAAAGCCCCTCTGCCACATAAGGAGACACTATCTGTGGGGCCCATTTCACTTTTTGCATTAGGACCCAGGAGCTTCAAGTTACGCCTCTGGTTGGAGAGCCCTGGGTTGAAGATCTTTGCTGTACACCGGGGTCATCAACTGTTTCTCAAACTTTCTTCTCACCAATCACAAGTGAAGGTGGAAGTTTCCAGGGTTGAGGCAGGGACAGGAGTCTCGCAGAAAATGTGTTGCTTTTTGTGCTGTTTAATCGGAAACTTTGTTCACAACTTCTCACTTTTTGTTTATTTTCTTACAAGTGGATTCCCAGAACATCAGCGTGAGAATAACAGAAACTTCACCGGGTGTCTGAGGCTGCATGTGTTTACATACATTACCACTAACAACCCACGGGCAACTTGCTTCTTAAAGGGGTTTTCCACTTAAAAGGATACTTCATTTTCTGCTCCATTGATGCTGAACACACAAGGTCGGTTTAACCCATTAGTGACATCTGGTGTAAACTTATGTCTTGCTGTTGGTAAGGCAGATTCACTCGCTGAGCCCGCTCCATAGGTGGTGGGTGCCAGCTGCTAACTATAGCTGACACCCGCCGCTTTCAGCAGGGATAGCACACGGCTCTGATCCTGGCTGTGGCGTCTAAATGATTGAGAAATGGTGCTGTACACTGTTCCTTTCCCCAATAAGCCACCCCGCTACAAGATCGTGGGTTGCCGAGCAGCTGCCATGGCAGACGGAAGCCTAATAAAGGTTTCCATAGCTGCCATGTTACTGCTCACATTACTTCCTGCCATCAGCAGGAAGTAATAGTAGTGCTATCTTTCTGCATATATAATATATATTTATTATATATATATATATATATATATATATATATATATCTATATATAGATATATATATATATATAATATATATATATATACAGTATGACAAAGTTTGGACACACCTCATTCCAAGAGTTTTTTAAAACTATATATATATATATATATATAATATATATATATATATATATATAATATAATATATATATATATAACATATATATATATATATATATATATAATATCTATATATATATATATATATAAGCTGGAGGTAATAGTAGTGCTATCTTTCTGCATTACATATATAATAATTATATATAAGATATATATATATAATATAATTATATATATAATATATATTCTGTATTTTCATGACTATAAAAAAATTGTAGATTCACACTGAAGGCATCAAAACTATGAATTATCACATGTGGAATTATTATTACTTAACAGAAAAGTTGTGAAAACAAACTGAAAATCTGTCTTATATTCCAGGTTCTTTCAAAGTAGCCGCCTTTCCTTTGCTTTGTTTTACTGGCTGTGAACACTCTTGGCATTTCTTGATGAGCCTTCAATGAGGTAGTCACTGTATATTGTCATCCCAAACAGTCTTGAAGGACAGTTCCCAGAGATAGCCTTAGCTACTTGTTGGCACATTTTGCCTTTTCACTCCTGCGGTCCAGCTCTCACAAACCATCTCGATTGGGTTCAGGGTCTTCGGTGGACAGTGGGAGGCCAGGTCATCTGGGTAGCATCCCACATCACTCTCCTCTTGGTCAATAGCCCCTTACAAGGTTTGGAGGTGTTTGGGGTATTTGACCTGTTGATGGTCCAACTAAACGACACCGGATGGAATAGCATGTCACTGCAAGATGACTGTGGAAACATTGCTGGGTCAGTAGTATTCCCCATCTGTGTCCCAGCAAGCCCCCCCCCCACACCTTCACATCCTCCTGCTCCTCACATGCAATCACAATGGGAACAGGGCCCCCCCCCTACCACCACCACCATCACACATCCTCCTCCTCATGCATCCTCGGTTTGAACCAGGAGTGATCTCCCCCCCCCCCACAAACACCCCATCACAGCAAATCCTCCTCGCCTTGTCTTCACAGGTGGGAAGCTCCAAGGCGCCCCCCACAACCTTGTCACCTCACTCCCTGGACATTGCTTCTTGCGTGGGAACCAGGCCCCCCCACGCTCCATCACTCTCCTTCCTCCAGTGCCTTCATGGTGGGAACCAGGCAACCCCATCCGCATCACACCTCATCTCCTTGCTTCGCGGTTGGGAACCAAGCCCCCCACACCGTCACACTCCTCCTCATGCTTCACGTGGTGGAGAACCAGGGCCCCCCACACCATCACACCTCCTTCCTCCAATGCTTCACGTGGGAACCAAGCCCCCCCACAACAGTCACCACCTCATCCTCCATTGTCTCTTCACTCGGTGGGTAATACATGGCCCACCCCACACCATCACACCGTCTCCTCCATGCTTCACGGTGGGAGACCAGGACCCCAACACCATCACACCTCCTCCCTCCATGCTTTTCTCGGTGGGAACCAGGCCCCCCCACACCATCAAACCTCATCCTCCATCTTATCAGGTTGGGAACAGGCCCCTCACACCTTGAACCTACTCCGCCCAAGTGCTTTCTCGGTGGGCAACCAGGGCCCCCCCCTTCACCATCAACACCTCATCCTCCATGCACTTCACGGTGGGAACCAGGCCCCCACACATGAACACCCCTCCTCCCATGCTTCTAACTAGGTGGGGAACCAGGCCCCCCACCTCCATATGAACACCTCCATCCTCCATGCTTCACGGTGGGAGCCAGGCCCCCTCACACCCATCAAACCTCATCCTCCGCTGTCTCTACCTTGGTGGGAGCCAGGACCCAGCCCCACCACCACACACCCTCCTCCATCCATGCTTCAGGTAGGGAAACCAGGCCTCTACCCCCACACCATCACAGCCTCCTCTCTCAGCTTCTCGGTGGGAAACCAGGCCCCCCCCACACCCATCACACCTCTCCTCACTTCATGCTTCACGTGTGGGGACCCCATGCTTGTAGAGTCATTCGTTCACCTTTTCTGCGTTCGCACAAAAAGACACGGGTGGTTGGAACCAAATGCATTCTCATAAGTTGGACTCATCAGACCAAAGCACAGTTTCCAGACTGGTCTATTGTCATTCCTTGTGTGGTTCTTTAGCCCAAAACAAGTCTCTTCTGCTTGTTGGCTGTCCTTAAGAGTGGTATTTCACTAGCCAGCTATTTTTTACCATGAAGGCTCTGCTGACAGACACAGTCTCTCTTAACAGTGTTGTAGATGGATGTAGTCTGCTGCTAGACTCTGTGTCGGACATTGACATGGTCATCAGATCTGAGCTGCTGGTAACTCTGCGATTTCTGAGGCTGGTGACTTCGGATGAACTTATCCTCCGCAGCAGAGGTGCACTCTTGGTCTTCCTTCCTGGGGACGCTCCTCATGTCTGCCAGTTTCTGTAGCGCTTTGATGGTTGTTGGCACACTGCCAATTGGGACCTTCAAAGTTTTCCCAATTCTTTTCGGACTGATCTAGACCCTCATTCTTTAAAGTAATGATGGTTCGCTTGTTGTTTCTGTACTTAGCTGCTTTTTTCTTGCCATAATAGAAATTCTAACGAGTACATTCAGTTAGGACTACCAGATGTGTATCCACCTGACTTCTGAACAACCAACTGATAGGCACCAACCCTCATTTATAAGGCAAATAATCCCACTTATTAAACCTGACAGGGCGACTGTGGAGGAAATACCATTTCAGGTGAATGAAGCGCATCAAGAGAATGTCCAAGAGTGTGCAATGCAGGAATCAAAGCAAAAGGTGAAGAAACCCTGGATATATAAGACAGATTTTCCAAGTTTGTTGCACTACTTTCTTTGGATAAGTACAGTATATACACTCCACCCTGTGTTAATTCTTGTTTTAATGCCTATCAGTTGTCAATCTACAATTTTTAGTCAATCAGAAATTACAGAATATTCTATTAATTTAATGCAGGAGAAGATAGCATCTTCTATTTACCTCTCAGTTATATTATATATATTTATGCTATAATTTATATATATATATATATAGTTTTAAAAATTTTAAATATCACAAGTTCAAAACACCCCCTTCAGCCATTTTACAAATAAAGTTACACATAATTAATATCGCCGTGTCTGTAACAGTCCAATCTTCGTTAATCTATAGCTAGTTCCACTTTTGTAAGGGACACCGTCTATATCAGTTGCCTTTCCACAGTGCACCTGCCTAGGCAGAGCATGCCGCCCTGTGAAGGGAGAGAACACTCCCCACATTTGATCAACTCTTCTCCTAAGGGGTGCCTTTTCACCACGGTGAGTTCTATTTGGGACACTTTTTTATTGCGGTTTTTATAGGTTTGTTTGCCATGATTTTTTGATGTCGTTTTTTGTGCAGGAAGGCACATCATTTAATGCTGTTATTAGGGAAAAAAAAACGGCATAAAAAATTGCGCGCGGCAAAAACATGTCAAAAATGCGGCAAAAATGCACCGTGTGAATGCACCCTAAAATATACCCTAGTAAACGGGTGACAAACAGAAGGAAGATAAACGGAAGACAAACGGGAAACAGATGCAAAAAGAAAACAAATAAAGAACAGTCAGGTGGGCCGGGCTCAAACCAGGAGTATGAAGGACAAGATGAAAGGGTAAAAAGGAAGACAAGCCAAAATCCAGAGAACCAATGAAACCAAACAACAGAGCAAAACCAACCAGCTAGGATAATAAGGACAGCCTCAATCACCAGCAGGGCCAGGCCGGAATCAGGAAGAGTCTAATATACTCTGCCCCAGCCAGGGTTTGCTCAATGTGCTTAAAGTGGTTTTGTACAAAGTAAATTGGGTGTGAAGCTTGGAAAATGAGAATAACAAACATTTTTCACCAATTCATTTTATTAAACATTCTGCAACGTTTTATTGTAGCTGCTTATTTAGTGGAGCCATGTTTACAGCTAGTTTACTCTAGGGGATAACGACTAGTGACATAGAAGCTCCTCAGTCCAGGCTGCACTTTTGCTCACACAATCACTGCTTGTAGCGAGTGCTCACATACACCAGGTTGCTGTCATTCTATTTCCGTCTCTGTACATCCATTAGCAATCACACACACTCACTAGCTGAGCAAAGTGTTCAACCCAGGTGCTGTCATTCTCTCATGTCTATGTATCCTTAGATCAAACACAATCACTGCTGAGCGACATGTCCAACCCAGGGATGTCAATACTATGCTGTGCCTCTGTACTCCTGTTGTAATCATACACCACTCACATGCACTGAGGAGTGTTCAAACCCCGGGTGCTCGTCATTTCTACTGCCGACCTCTGTACTCATAGTTAATCTCACACACTCACGCTGAGCAGGTGTTCCCAAACCATGGTGCTGTTCTTGTTACGCCCTGTCACTCTGTGATCTTTGTTAATCCACACACACTCACTGCTGAGACGCAGTGTTCAATACCCCAGGTGTCTGTCATTCTACGCAATGTCTCTGTACTCTACTTCAGTAATAGTCTACAATACTAGTGCAAATAAATTAATAAGAAGAAACCTCAATCAGGTGCTGTGGCATTGATAAAGAGAAAAAAAATAAACAACACAGTTTTGGTTCCTGCAGAGGGATTTGAACCTAGTACACCTTGTGCTGGAGGCAAAAAATAAACTATACCTTCTTCTAACTCACAATGCTTTTCATAAACAGAATGCTTGATACAGAGAGGAAAGGGCCTGGTGATGTATTAATCCTGCTGCGGGTCCATGATCTGCATTCAAAACAAATCACAAGACGCCCCTTCTGAGCACACAGGCGATGTGAAAAAGATGGATGCAAGGAGTATTGAAATGAGATCGTGGCAAAACCCCTTTACCCCATCAAGTACCAACCCTGGCTGAGGCAGCAACAAAATCCTTAAAGGGCCAGTAGCACAACCCCAAAAAAACACTTTTTTTTGGTAATTTCACATCCCTGAAAAATTTTAATAATAAGTGATCTAAAGGTCGCATGTATCCCACGATAGTACTAATAAAAACTCCACTTCAGCCCCCAAAAAACCCAGCCCTCACTTAGCTCCATTGACAGAAAAAGAAAAAAAAAGTATGTATTAATGTTTATGTAAATTAGGTTTAATTATAAAACGAGACTGTTCATTCAGCTGTGTATTTGCGAGTATGGCATCTATTTTTGCTCTCTGTTATCTGCCATTCAAAAAAAAAAAAACAGGGTTTGGGGGGGGGGGGGGGGGGTGAAAAACATAAATGCTGTTGTCTTAGTTACCAGACTCCAGGTTCAAGTTCTCGTTTTTTTTATATATTGTTCTGCAGCTTCCGATAGTTTGTTTCAGTGCCCCATCATTTTCAAGATCTCTCCTTGATGTCAGTGAATAATTGCTTAAAGGGGGCCTTGTTCGTGGTTCCAGGTCCAGACTGGCCCACCGGGCAGATTCCTGGTGGACCTCTAAGGTACCAGGCCAGCTACCTGTTTGGCTGACTACTCTTATTGGCTAAAGTTCAGGGCTTATGGCTTATGGAGTAAGTGGCGCAGGCGATATGATCTACCAATGTTATCACACCTCCTGCCCCGCGTTGCATAGGACCACAAACCTAAGGCAGACTGCCTAAGTATTAAAGGGAACCTGTCACATAGGTTATGCCCCCCTTGTCTGAGGACAGCACAAGCCAGTTGTCAGACCTGCTCGTTACCAGCGCTGTGTCCTTATTCTGTAAGATGCTGCAGTTTTAGAGCATTTACCCTCATTCTGCAGTCATTCGCCTGAAAAGAGTTCATTCAAAGAGTCAGTCTTTTTCAAAAACATTCGCCCATCTTAGGCTAGCCCCCCGCCCACCTCACAAACTTGATAAACCTAATACTTTGAATAGGTTGAAACATGTGAATAAACTGTAGGTTGGCGGAGCTAGCCTTTGGTGGGGCAGGGGGGCTGTAACACCTATAATGGATAAAGCATTTTGAGGGGTTAATGCTTCTAAAACTTGCTGCATCCTTACAGATATAAGGGAACTGCGCTGGAACTGCAGCAGGTATGACTGTGGCTTTGGTGCTGTCTATCAGCAAGTGGGGATAAAACCATGTGACAGGTTCCCTTTAAGCTTGCCTCCTATAAGATACCGGGAGCAGCATACTAGTGTAAGTTACGTGATGAGGTCAAGCTGCCCATGCGGGACACGAGCTCCTGGTGCGTAACTTTTCCAGAAGGAGACTAGGGATTCCCGTTAGTATTGTTTTTTAATATTTTTTTTTTTAATAAGTCGGTAGGATTTAAAAATGGGGGTGAACCAACTTTCAGGTGTGGCCTCATCATCTTCACTGCAAGGGTCCTAGACATAACCGCTATGAGCCAATATACTTACATATAGGTAGACTATTTACCTACTTGCTAAATGGCCTATATACCTATTTACTGGGGGGCCTCTATATCTACTAAGGGAACTTCTATACCTACCTAACTACTGGGGTCCTTTATACCTAACTTACTACTGGGGGCCTATATACCTAATTATATCCCTACCTTCTCAATGAGGGGGCCTATATACCTACTTAATAAGGGGCTTATATACCTACGTAATGGAGTGGCCTATATATCTACCCACTTAATGGGTGGCCTTCATACTTAGCTACCAACTGGACGGGTCTATACATCTATCTACCTGATGTGGGGCCTCTATAGTTATATACTTACCTACTGGGTGTCCTTTTTACCTACCTACAGTTGAAGCCAGAAGTTTCCCTCCACTATATAAAGCCCCATCTGCAGGTTTGTTCACCTCCCCTCTATATAAAGCCCCATCTGCAGGTTTTTCTCGCTCTCTGACATTAAATCAGAATAAACCTTCCCCGTTTTAGGTCAAGTAGGTTCAATGTGGGTAAATGTAAAGTTCTGCATCTTGGTGCTAATAATATTGCCAGGCATTCATATGTCTGGGGGTAATAATCTGAAGGATAATATGTTGGGGTGGTAATAATCTGCAGGCTATCATATGTCATGGGAATAATAATCTGACAGATCACAATATCCTGGGGTAATAATCTGCTAGGCTTCACATGTCCATGGGAGGTAATTAATCTGCAGGCATTCACATGTCCTGGGGGTAATAATCTGCAGAGCTTCACATTGTCCTGGGAGTAATAATCTGCAGAATCCTCATGTCCTGGGTCGGTAATAATTGCGCATCGCATGTCCTGGGGGTTAATAATCTTGCATGGGCATCACATGTCCTGGGAGTAATAATCCTGCAGGCATCCACATGTCTGGGGGTATTAGTCTCGCAGGCATCATTTGTACTTGGGGGTAATAATCTGCAGGCATCACATGTTTGTGGGTAATAATCTACTGTAGGCTTCACATGTTCCCCTGGGGGTTATAATCTGCAGTTCACTGTCTTGGGGTTAATAGATTGGCAGGGCATCATATGTCATGGGCGTAAATAAATCTGCAGGCATCATTGTCCTGGGGGGTAATATCTGCAGGCTCACTTGTCCTGGGTGGTAATAATCTTGCAGGCATTCATCTCGTTCCTAGGGGGTATAATTATCTGCAGGCTATCACATGTTCCTGTGGGTAATAATCTGACGGCATCACATGCCCCGGGGGTAATAATCTGCAGGCATCATGCGTCCTGGGGGTAATATACTGCAGGGATAACATGTCCTTAGGGGGTAATAATCTGTAGGCTTAACTGTCCTTGGGGTATGGTGGTAATAATCGTGCAGGCATCACATGTCATGGGGGTAATTATTCATGACAGAATCATGTGTTGTCTGGGTGGTATTATGTCTGCAGCATCACATGTCTGGGTGCGTAATAATGTGCAGGCATAAGTGTTCCTGGGGGTAATAATCTGCGAGGTCATCATATGTCCGGGTGAGGTAATTAATCTGAGGCATACACATGGTCTGGGGTAGTAATAATATGCAGGCATCATATGTCCTCGGGGGGGTAATTAATCTGCAGGCAATTTTAATGTCCCTGGGGGTAATAATCTGCAGGCCATCATATGTATAGGGGTAATAATTGCAGGCTTCATATGTCATGGGAGGAGGGGAATAAACTTGGGTGGGTGGATAGATTGAAGAGAAGATTAGAAAAGTATAGAGAGAAGTAGATTCGCTTTTTGAGGACAGATACCTGGGCGTTGTTTGTAGATCTCATAGACATTGCGCAGTAACAGCATTGCAATGTCAATCAGCTGCCTCTAAGGCCAGTAGATATTGGCGTGTATCTAAATAGAGGCTGGACTCGCGGCGACAAGGATGTAATTCTACGCTGTACAAAAGCATTGGTGCGACCTCACTTAGGAATATGCTGCTCAGTTCTGGGCTCCAGGTTATAGAGAGATGTAATGGAGTAGAGAGAGTTACAAAAGACGAGCAACCAAACTTATAGGGGAAATGGCAGCAATTTAGTCTATGAGGAGAGGTTAGTAGAATTGAACTTATTTAGTCTGAGAAAGTAACGGGCTTCGGGGGGATATATGATTAATATAATAATAATATGGTCCCATACAAAAAGTATGGGAAAATGATATTCATGTTAAAGAAAAATAAAAACAAAAAACCCCATCACAAGGGGACCTCTCCCTTTGACTAGAGAAATAAAGGGATTCAATCTCCAACGGAGAAGGGCGTTCTTCTACTGTAAGAGACTGTGAATCGTGGAATAGCCGCATGAGGAGCTGGTGTCACGTGGAACAGGTGGAGGGTTTCAAGAAAAGCTTACGAATATTTACTACCTAAAATAATATTGATACAATTGTAGCCGGATAAATACATGTCAGTCTGATGGCATACTCTGGGATCAAGGAATGAAAATCTTCCTATAGGGATCATGGTTATCGGTTTAAAGTTTGCTCAAATGCTTTTACGCAATTGGATATATAAAGCTTAAAAATTCCCTCTCCACCTTTCAGTCAAATCTTTCCCACCCTTGGTTTAAACTTCGAAGGACACTTTGGCCTTTTCTCTTACAAGTACGATCTAACGTATTTTCCATACCTCACTTGTTCGCACAATGTACTCCACAAGCAATTGGCTCTCACTCTAACAGCCGTACACAAGTCAACGCCTAAGGTCCCTCACAGTTCCTATACAAAGGGCAACTTAAGCCACCACACAGTCCTACCACGGCACCCTAAGGTCCACTAACAGTCCTACCAAGGCACCCTAAGGTCCACTAACAGTCCTACCAAGGCACCCTAAGGTCCACTAACAGCCCTACCAGGGCACCCTAAGGTTCTCCTTCTAATAGATCCTACCAGGCACCCTAAGGTCCTCTACAGTCCTACACAGGGATACCTAAGGTCCACCTAAACAGTCTAATACCAAGGCACGCCTAAGAGGGTCCTCAGACTAACAGTCTAGCAAGGCACCTAAGGTTATCATACTTAACAGCATACAGGGCACCCTAAGGTCCACTAATAGACCTACCAGGGCACCCTAAGATCCACTAATCGCCCTACCAGGGCACCCTAAGGTCCACCGACAACCCTTTGATATCAAGCATACGGCAGATATAGCCCTCTGTAAAAAATCATTTTGACACCCCTGATCTAATCATACCACACCTTTACCTGTCTGCCTGACACATAGCTGCCCATAACATTTCTATCTGGGTGTGGTATTGTTTTTGTCTAGATGTGAAAACATAGACACTGTTTCAGGGGAAAAATTTCAGAAAGTTTTGCTAGGGAGTTGGGAACAAGATGAAAGAAGGGGCGCTTTCTTAAAAAGGGGGTTGGTCTCACAAAACAAGGATCGCTTGTTTTTTTATGTTAAAGATCTTGAAAAAAACAAGTCCTTTGCAATATGTTTTCCCCATTTAATGTCCTACCTATTCCTGATATCCCCCTTGTATGGGCTGCAAACAGTTTTCCCTCAGTCGCTAAAGTTTTACAGACCTGTTTGTCTCTCCTGTTAGGCTGACGAAACGGTTGCAATAGCACAGACCTGTTCTATCCCTCCTGAAGATTTCCAGCACTGGTCGCTATAGCTACAGACCGCTAAATCTCCCCCTATGGGCTGGCACGCGGGTTTCTAAGTTTAAACAACCTTTTTCGATCTCTCCCTGAAGCTGCCAGCACGGGTTTTGCTAAAAATTTCAGACCTTTTCACCCCTCCTGAAAGGCTGCCAGCGCGGTTGCCATAGCTACAGACCTGTTCAATCTCTCCTGAAGGCTGCCAGCACTGGTTGCTTAGCTACACCCTTTTCAATCTTTCTGATAGGCTCCACACGGGGTTTTCTTAGCAACAGTTCTGTGAAATCTCTCCTATAGGCTGCCAGTTTTTTGGTTTGCTTTACTACAGACCTGTTCAATCCTCCGATAGGCTGCCAGTTTTTTGGTTGCTTGCTCGATCTTTTCCCAATTCCCCCTGATAGGCGCCCAGCACGGGGTTGCTATAGCACAGATCTTTTTTTCAACTCTCCTGAAAAACCCCCATTTGTTGGTTGCTATAGCTACAGACCTGCCTCAAGTGCAGCCTAGTACAAGCCAGAAAAACAAACCCCTGAATTCAAAATGAAACCAAAAAACAACGAGGGGAAGGGAATCAATGAAAGTGAGAACACCCCCTTTAACATTTTAAATTGAAATGCCAAGCGGTTCCATCTATCTCTGCAGTTACGTTCTGGAGCTAATTGTGCAGCTGCAGGGGTAGAGAGCCGTCTGTCAGCAGCAGTTGGGCTCTCCACTGAGCAGAGAGGGACGTTGCATTATCATCCATGTCTTCCCCAAATTTACTGAATAGCGATATTTAATTCTTTTTATTTAACTAACTTCATTTAAAAAAAGAAAAATTTTTAAAAAATCTAACCAAAAAAAATGCTTAAAAAGAAATCATAATGTAACACATAAAAAAGGTGAAAAACTGAGTAGAATAACCAAGTGCAAGAAAGTGCGTTATGGAAGAGGAAAAAATGTCTTGTCAACGAGCCGGTCAGGAACGGGTTAAAAGAAATTGATTTCCTCCAAGTTTCCCACATTGAAAAAAAGGGGCCTCGAAGTTTTATTTGACCGGGTTTTGGGGAAAAATTGGAAACCCTCGGGTAAATAAGTACACCCCAAATTTTCCCTATTTTTAAATGTTGGCCCGGGGGTTTGTCCAAAAAAAAAATTTTTCCCAAATTTTTATTAACCCCCAAACCAAAAAAAAACATCCCATTTTTTGACGGTTTTTCCCACCTAAATGATTAAAAAAGGGAAAAAGTTCAAATTTTCCCACATTGTAAAAATTTGAAAAAAATTTTAAACTGTTTTAAACCGTAAAACCCCAAAAAACCTTTTGAAAAACTTTCTGAAATAACCAAACGGGCCTAAAATTTTCCAGATTTTTTTGGTTTTATATTTAAATTACATGGGCGGAAATTTTATATTTTTTAAAGGGGCCCGCAGTTTTTGTGGTTTTTTTCTTTTTATGAACATTATAAATAAAAAATTTGCCTAGGGGGAAATATTAATATTGTTTTTTTTTTTTAAAAAAAGGGGAAATGTAGTTATCTGGTCATGGAAAAGATAAGAGTTTTAACTGTAAAAAAACCCCCAGAAAAACACTGAAAGCCCGTATTATATAAAAGAAAAATTTTAAAGCAATAATAGTTATTTTCCCCTTTAATAGGGCAGTATTAAAATTTAGTTAATTCTTTTTAAATAGACAGTTTATAGTATTTTATAAATTTTTTTGTAATAAAAAAGGCAGTTTTTATAGTAGTTAATTTTCTTGAAAAAGGGCGTATTATTTTTAAGTTATATTTTTTCATAAGGGGGCAGTATTATGTAGTTATTTTTTTGTACAAGGAGGCAGTATTATAGTAGTTATTTTTTCCTGTACATAGGGGCATTTTTTATTTAAAATTTCTTGTAATAGGGGGGCAGTATTTAGTGTTTTTTTTCCTGTACATGGGGGCATTTTTTTAAAATAGTAATTTTTGTACTAGGGGCGATTTTATAGTAGTTATATTCTTGAAAAGGGAGTATAAAGTAGTTATTTTTGTACATAGGGGCAGTTTATAGTTTTTATATTGTACATGGGGCATTTTTATTAGTTATTTTCTTGTACATAGGGCAGTAAAAAAAAAACAAAAACATTTTATAGAAATTATTTCTTTTGGGGTTTTTGGTTTTTTTTTTCATAGGAGCATTTTTGGTAGTTTATTTTTTACTGGGGGCAGTTTTTAGTTTTTTATTCTTGTAAAAATTTGGGCAATTTTTAGTTTTTTTTTTAATAGAGAGTTTTTATAAAGTAAATTCTGAAAACTTTGGGCGTATTATAGTAGTATTTTTCTGTAATAGGGGCAGTTTTTTAAAGTATTTAAATTTTCTTGTACATGGGAGCATTTAATAGATTTCAGAAACATAGGGCGGTATTTATTGTTATTTTCTTTAAAGGGGGGCAATTAATATGTATTATATTTTGTACATGGGGGGCAAATTTATAGTTTTTTATTTTTTACATGGGGCAGTATTATAGTAGTTAAATTCTTGACATAGGAGTTTTAAATGAAAATTTATTTTTGTCATAGGGGCAGTATTATAGTTTTTTATGGGGGTTTAGGGGGTGTAAAATTGTGTTATATTTTTTTACATAGGGGCAGTATTTTTGAGTTTGTTCTTGTACATGGGTAGTTTAAAGTAGTTTTTTTTGTAATTGGGAGGAAGTATTTAAGATTATATTTTTTGTACATAGGGGGGAGTTTAATTTAGTTATATTCTTGTAAATAGGGCAGTATAATTAGTTATATTCCTTGTACAAACAGATTATAGTATTTTATATTCTTGTTCCCTAGGGGGAAATTTAATTAAGTGTTATATTCTTGTAAAACAGAAATATGTATTTTTAATATTCTTTAACGGGGGCAGTATTAATAATTTAAAAATTTCTTGAAATAGGGGCATTATTTAGTAGTTATTTTTTGTACTAGGGCAGTAATAGTAGTTTTTCTTTGTACATGGGATTATTAGTTAATTTTTGTAAATAGGGGCAGATTAAAAGTATTATATTCTTGAATTTAGGGCAGTATTAAAGTTTATTCCTTGACATGGGCAGTATAAGTAGTTATATTCTTTTATATAGGGGCAGTAAAAATGAGTTTTTTATTGTAAAATGGGGGGCAGTTTTTTAAGTAGTTTTATTCTTTTACTGGGGGAGAGTATTATAGTAGTTATATTTTTTACATAGGGGGCAGATTTATAGTAGTTATTTCTTGTCAAGGCAGTTTTAAATAGTGTAATTCTTTTGGGGGCAGTATTATTTTGTTTATTTTTGTACATGGGAGTATATTATAATAGTTTATTTTTGGGAAATAGGGGGAGTTTATAATAGTTTTTTTTTTTTACAAGGGCAGTTTTTAAAATTTTATATCTTGACAAAGGGGGCAGTTTTATAGTAGTTATATTCTTGTAATAGGGGGCCTTATAATTTATTTTTTTTTTTTAAATAGGGGCGTATTATAGAGTTAATTTTTGTACATAGGGGAGTATTTAGTAGTTTATATTTTTTGTACAGGGGGGGCAGTATTATAGTAGTTTTATTCTTGTACAATAGAGTTTTTTTTAAAATTTTTTATTCTTGTACATGGAGATTTTATAGTTTGTTATATTCTTGACATAGGCGATTTTAAAGTTTTTTTTTTGTACAAAAGGCAGTCTTTATAGTTATTTTTGTGTACAAAAAGGGGCAGAATTTTGTAGTTTATTCTTGTACATAGGGGACAGTTTATAGTAGTTTTTTTTCTTTTTTAATAGGGGCAGTTTATAGTAGTTTTTATTTTGTACATGGGGCAGTATTATATATTTTTTTCTTGTACATAGGGCAGTATTAATTAGTAATTTTGTACATGGGGGGCAGTTTTATATATTTAAATTTTGTACATAGGGCAGTATTATTGTAGTATTTTTTGTACTGGGGGAGCGTATTATAGTAGTTATATTCTTGTACATGGGAGAGTAAATAGTTATTTCTTGTAAATAGGGGCAGATTTTGTTTTATTTCTTGTACATGGGGGGAAGTTTTAGTAGTTTAAAATTTTTGTACATAGGGGATTTTATATAGTTGTTTATTCTTGTACTTGGGGGCAGTATTATATAGTTAATTTTTTGTACTTTGGGGGCATATTAAGTGTATTTTTTTAAATGGGAGGCATTTTTTATATAGTTATATTCGGTACAGGGGCAGTTTATATAGTTATATTCTTGTACATATGGGCAGTTATTATAGAAGATATGTTCTTGTACATATGGAACAGTCTATTATAGTAGTTAATGTTTCTTGTACATAAGTAGTATGATAGTAGATATATCTTGTAACAAAGGAGGCAGTACTATAGGTAGTTTATATTTCATGAGTACCTAAAGGAGCGCTGGGAGCGGCGAAATTCCTACTACTGCAGTGGACGTCTAAAAGACATCGCATGCAGAACAAATGGCTGAAAAGCCGCCATCAAAAGATGGGCGATGGTCATTACGGGATTAATAAGGAAATAGGATAATAGCGCCAATTTCAGAGATACTACTTAACCCTGCTTGATAGCGAAAACCTCCCAGCTACATTTAGCTTCTACCGGCAATAGTTTTACACCCACTCGTTATATCTTTGTACATATGAGGAAGATATTTATGCAAAAGGTGCCGGTAAAAGGCCGCTCGTCAAGTAAAAACACAGAAGATGATGACAGAATTATTCAAAAACTCAACGCTATTTATAGACTATATTGGTTTGGCACACTTGGAACTGAAAAAAGCCACAAATAACAACGTGCATTGACGGCATCTCCCGCCCCGTCACAATCCTGCTGTTTCTGTATCTATTGATTTCTTCACTCTTCTACTGCTTTCTATGGCTAACACGGTACAACATTATACTACTCTGTATCTATTGGGTCAGTTTGGTAATATGACTGTAAAATAAGAACAAGTATAAGTCAAGCCTGCCATCTAGTGGCCATCGGATAGGTTGTACTGTATAAACCTTCCACACTGTCCTGTACACCCAAACGTCGTCTGTGGTGTGGCTACATACATAAGTACTTGAGCGAGGCTTCGCTTTCGCGAGTACTCCCCTCTCGACATTCACAGGTTTATAATCAGTTTTAATGCAGTTTTCTGTTTTCTTTTTCATATGGCTGATCACCCGAAAGGTGAAGAAATGTTGAAAGGGTCGACATTTTTTGCACTCAGTGTTTGGCAGAAAATTTGATAACAAAGGTGTTAGATAGTAGGATAAAAAGAAAGTCCACACACCTGTGGCTCAAATCATAGTGTACAATATTTGATGATAAATGGTTCATGGACGAGGCCTTCGGATGCCGTGTGATGAGCGTGAAAAAACCAAAATCCAAAGAGAAAGTTACTTCCCAGCACCTCCACAAAAATTGATTTTCGTTGATACTAAAATAAGCATTTAATTGTATCCTGAGTTAAAACATGATTAGAAAGCAACACATTTTCATTTCACAATACACAGGAGATCGACTATGCGTTTCGAGCCAACGCTATGGGCGTCTTATCGCGTAAGGGTCCTAGGTATGTTCACAACGATGTCAAGGACATGTAACGCGCCGCCAAAATACTATCGTGTAGTATATCGTTCTTCGTGCACGATAAAAACACGCGTACATCCTAGATGGTGTGGCGGAGAATAGTGGTGAAGGAGGGCGCGATAGCCGCCGGCCCCATAGTCTAGCATTACTCGACAAGAAGCACGTACTCGAGATGCGTTCTCACTTTTATTCTCACCGTCCTAGTGTACAAATACAATATGTTAATGGAGCTAGAGGCGTATTGAGTAAGAAGTGGTATAATCCATAGTTTTTCTCTACGAGTAGAACTTAAAGGGATTACTTAGATAACTTATAGTGGTGCATTTTCCTGCGTATTAAGACGCGGTGACTACTGGAAAACCCGCAAAACTACGTGGCCGAAATGCTCCCCAAATAAAAGCCCGTGGGTGAACATATGCCTTAAGGTATATGTTCACTAAGGGCATATGAGTTAGTGCTTAACTTGAGTCTAGCATATTACGACTGCGTTTTATGCGCTTATATGCAGGGAAATTTGCGCCAAACGACGTTTACGTAAACTTTCATAGCTCTACATATCTCGCCGGCTCGAGAAAAGTGACGAAGATGGCCGTTTGTGACTAGACAATCATGTTTAATGGAATTCGATAAATGTGCTGATCAGCGCGTGCTTCAAAACATTCGGCAGTAGTTTGCGCAACGCGTAAACTGTACTCGCCACATTACGCGTGTGAAAACTCATAAACCCTTACAGGTGTTCCGCATGAACATTTCAGATTCCTTACATGCAACTTTCACACCACCCTATTCTAGACTGCCCCTTATAATCTGCGGTACCCGATCATAGCTCATATCGACCAATCAGAGCTTGGGCCTGTTTTTTTCCGCCAAGTGCAGTGTTAGGAAATGAAAGCTGAGTCTATGATATGGTTATTGCTACGGTTCTGATTGGTTGCTAGGGCAGTTTGTAGAGCCTAGTACGCCAGGTCAGGTTTACCGAATACAGCGAAGTCCACGGACAAGAGAACACTACTCCCAACACCAGCTCCACACACGGTTTTTGTTTTTAACTGAATTTTCTGGAACAAGATGGTGAACAGTATCCCCCAACACAAATGTACCAAATACTTATCCTGGCCCTTTGCTGCACACGCGCCTCCCAGAAGTGGTACTCTCAGGATGCCCAGGTAACTATTTACCTAAACCGTTGGGTGTTTTCGGGAAAGGCCTATAACCCCTTTACCTTCTTAATATCCGTAATCACCATTTGATGGGTGAACAATTGTGTGTGTTGTGGCAGTTAGCAGGGGTCGTGGTGCTAGCACATCAGTCTTACACAGCTTAAATTGATTTACCCACTATCCGCCCTCCCAAATACACATGCTACTACCAAACCGGTATCTAAAGATAGCTAAAACGGTGTGGATATCACAACTCTTAACCAAGTCCTGAAACTATGAGTGATGTATTTGGAAACCCTTCTTTGTGCCTTAAACTCTAGGCGGATGCCCAACCTTTTTTTGTGCAACCAGGGACCCGTGTTTTAATAACCAGGTCAATTTTTCCACGGCCCGGTGGGGGCGGAGTTATAAGGTGGCGGTAGATATTAGGGGCAGGTTATATAGGGTCGGGTATGACACGAGGGTGATGTTTTAAAACACACACAAGAAATAACCCACCCGCCATAAGAGTGTAATACTGTTCCATTGTGAGGTCTGATGTTAGTGTGGGGTGTAACCCACCAGTATTTTATAACACATAACGTGATGTCCACTCTGTGGAGTCATGTAATATATTAAATACTGATAGCCACAGAGCTACAGTCTAACCTGCAGTGAATATTAGACTCACGCATTAATACATAGATAATGATATAATATATAGTATAGTATTATAGAATATATTATATATATATATATATATATATTATTACATAAATATATAAATATATATATATATATTATACATATGCAACATCAGCTCCGTCATTATAGAGAATATATGACCCCTGTAGTAATGATATATAAATACATGCCCCCTCCAGTAATTAATTTTTAAATACATACCTCCTCCAGTAATGTAGATAAATAATATTCCCCTCCATAATGATAATAAATACATGCCCCCTTGCCGAGATAAAGATAAAAATATGGCCCCCTCCAGTAATGATAAGAATATATACATGCCCCCTTACCATAATGCTAAATATAGCCCCTCCAGTATGATAGATAAATACATGCCCCCTCAGTAATATGCCCCTTCAGTAATATGCCCCCGTAAGTAAAATACACCTAGTAATAAGCCCCATAGTAATATGACCCCCATAGTAATATGCCCCCTCTTATTAATATGCCCCCATAGTAATATGCCCCCATAGTAAATCCCTCATATTAATAATGGGCCCTCCAGTAATTTGCCCCCCATAGTAATATGCCCCCAAAGTAATATTCCCCCCTAGTAATATGCCCCCCCATAGTAATATGCCCCCATGTAATAAGCCCTCCAATAGTAGTTAATGTCCCTCCAGTAATATGCCCCCATAGTAATATGCCCCTAATAGTAATATGCCCCCCATAGTAATATGCCCCCCCATAGTAATATGCCCCCCCCCCATAGTAATATGGCCCTCCAGTAAGTACTCCCAACCAGTTGGAGAAATATATGCCTCCATAGTAATATTGCCCGACCATGGTAATAAGTCCTCCCATGGAAATATGCTCCCCATAGTAATATGTCCCCCTATAGAAATAAGTCCCCCATAATATAAAATGTCCCCCCATATTTATATGGCCCTCCAGTAATAAGTCCCCATAGAGTGAATATGGCCCCACATAGTAATATGGCCCTCCAGTAATATGCCCAATAGAAATATGCCCCCATGGTAATATGGCCCTTCAGTAATATGCCCCCATGGTAATATGCCCCATAGTAATATGTCCCCATAGTAATATGCCCCCATAGTACTATGCCCCTCCAGTAATAAGCCCCATAGTAAATGCCCCCATGGTAATAGGTTCGCCCCATTGTAGAATATGCCCCCCCATGGTAATATTCCCCCATGGGTAAAATGCCCCCCCATAGTAATATGGCCCTCCAGTAATATGCCCCCCTGGTAATATGCCCCATAGTAAAATGTCCCCATAGTAATATGCCCCCATTGTTATATGCCTCATGGTAATATGCCCCCAGAGTAATATGCCCCCCATGGTAATATGCCCCCATAGTAATATGCCCCCCATAGTAATATGGCCCTCCAGAATATGCCCCATAGATATTATCCCCCCAAGAGTTAATAAGCCACCCATAGTAATACTGCCCCTCCATAATATGCCACCCCCATGTAATAAGGCCCTCCCAGGTAATATGCCCCCATATTAATATTCCCCCATTAATATGCCCCATAGTAATTTTCCCCAATATTAATATGCCCCTATAGTACTGATGCGGACCCCTGCCATGTAATATTGCCCCAATAGTTAATATGCCCCCATGTAATATGCCCCCTCATAGTAATTGCCCCCCATTCTACATATGCCCACCCATGGTAAAAATGGCCCTTCAGTTCTCAATAATGCCCCAAATAATAGCCCCCATGGTAAATGGCCCCATGGTAATATATTCCCCTCCTGGTAATATGCCGCCCCATAGTAATATGCCTACCCGCATAGAAATATGGCCCCCCATAGTAATATTGGCCCTCCATTAATATGCCCCCATGGTAAATTGCCCCATAGTAATATGCCCCCATAGTAATATCCCTCCAGTAATTATGGCCATTACCAGTAAATTCCCCATATAATATGCCTCATGGTATATACCCCCATAGTAATATGCCCCCATAGAAGATATGGCCCCCCATTGTAAATATGCCCCCATACGGTAATATGCGCCCATATTAAATATGCCACCATAATAATACCCCCATAGTAAATATGCCCCCCATAGTAATAAGGCCCCCATAGTAATATTGGAACCCCAAAGTAATATGCCCCATGAAATATGCCCCCAGTGGTAATAAGCCCCCATAGTAAAATGCCCCATAGAAATATGCACCCCATAGTAATATCCCTCAGTAATATGCCCCATAGTAATATGCCCCCCATGGTAATATCCACCCATAATAATATGCCCCCGATATAAATATGCCCCTCATAGTAATATCCCCCATAGTAATATCCCCCATAGTATATGCCCCCATAGTAATATGGCCCTTCCATAATATGACCCATTATTGAATATGCCCCATGGTAAAAAATGTCCCCCATAAGTATATGCCCCCTCCAGTTAATATGCCCCCCATATTTTATTATGGCCCCACCAGTAATATGGGCCAAGGTTAATGCCCCCCCATGGTAATATGCCCCCCCATAGTAATATGCCCCCAGGAAATATGCCCCAAATAATATGCCCTCCCAATTGGATAATATGTCCCCCATAGTTATAGCCCCATAATAATATGTCCTCCATGATTAATATTCTCCCCCATAGATAATATGCCCCCATAGTAATATTGGTGCCCCCATAGTAATATTCCTCCATAGTAATATGCCCCGATAGTAATCTAAAAAAAAAAAAAGAGAGCGTTATAGTCCCCACATCGACCATGTTCCCTTCAAGAGATCCTCCTCCCTCCCAGCGTCCGACCCAGCGCCGCGGGGTGTTTCGGACTCACTCGTCTTGCATACACACACCCGAATTCGCCAGCTCATCGTATGTAATCGAGCTACAGTGGCGCCGGCGAACTACGAATGATAGGAGAGCAGGTGACGGTAATGGCACGCTCCTGCCTTCCCTATAGTTGAAGCAGGCAGAAGCCCTACGCTGTTGTGGCATCTGCTTCAGTGTACCGGCGCCGGAATACATCGGCCGGTGCAGAGCAGTGCGACCTCCTGACTAAAAGTCCACCGGGCTTATCCCGGCATCAGAGTACGCCATGGCCCGTGGACCCGGCAAGGGGATGCAACTAAGGGCCACGGTCTGCCGGGAAGGTCCTCGACCGGCAGATTGGGGACCCCTGCTCTGGTATTACTGAACCAAAACTACTCTAAAACTCACAATCACGCGTGCACTACTCAACAGTCCTGAGCACGTTGGCGTTGCACGCATACGCTGAGGTACCTTACAGATGGCCGGCAATTCCTGTCCTCAGGTTGCAGATCCTTGTGGATGAAGTGGGTGATCCGGTGGCTGCTTGACAGTCCTTCGTATCTTGGCAGGCTTGTCCTTCTTGTCCAGGTGTTTCTCTTTCTCTCTCTGCGATGGTGTCTGTATAGACATGCAGGCTCTCCTCTGGTCCCTGGAACAACTTGAATCCTGGGTCTTTATAGCTTAGTTTCTGTCTCTGTCTGTTCTCCTCTGGTCTCAGCCGCTTCTCTAAAATGGCTGCTGCCATGTGCTAGTCTTATAACATGTCCCTCATTTGCATATACTGGAAACTGGACATAGCGACATCTTGTGGCCCAAACCAGTAAAATACAAAGTAGAAGAACATTTCACAATTTTCATGCATGGGATTTTACTTGGAAAACACAGTGAGGCTGGCCCACTATCCCACACTGTGATTGGTTGTTATGGACTCTGATTGGTCGCTATGGGCTCTGATTCAGTGCTATGGGCTCTTATTGGTTGCTATGGACTCTGACTGGTAGCTATGAGCTCTGATTGGTTGCTATGGGCTCTGATTGGTAGCTATGAGCTCTGATTGGTTGTTATGGGCTCTGATTGGTTGCTATGGGCTCTTATTGGTTGCTATGGGCTCTGATTGGTTGCTATGAGCTCTGATTGGTTGTTATGGGATCTGATTGATTGCTATGAGCTCTAATTGGTTGCTATGTGCTCTTATTGGTTACTATGGGCTCTGATTTGTAGCTATGAGCTCTGATTGGTTGTTATGGGCTGTGATTAGTTGCTATGAACTCTGATTGGTTGCTATGGACTCTGATTGGTAGCTATGAGCTCTGATTGGTTGCTATGGGCTCTGATTGGTAGCTATGAGCTCTGATTGTTTGTTATGGGCTGTGATTAGTTGCTATGAGCTCTGATTGGTTGCTATGAGCTCTAATTGGTTGCTATGGGCTCTTATTGGTTGCTATGGGCACAAAGACAGTCTTCCTGCTGGACAGTTTCCATACACGTGGCCCTAACTTGCTATTCCCTACAATAAGGTGCCATGTTCTTGTACCTCAGTGGTCCTCACACATCTCTGGGCCCCATAACATTTGCTCCGTCCGCTATGGCTGTAGTGACGTCTATGACTCTGCAGTCAGTACATGGGGCGGTATTTCCCCTGGATGTACCCTGTAACTGGGAGTTATATACCAACCCGAAATACAGGGAAAATCAGAAACAAAAAACCTATATAAAAATCTCAGAGGTCTTTCTCTGACCTGAGGGGGCACACAATATGGAAAATGGGAAAACCACCACATTAACAGCCCGAAACCACAACTTTTAGCCCCAGTGACTTTGCATAAAACTTTGTATCGCCGATATATCACTGTCTGTGAATGAAAGGTGACACAAGTAGAAAAATTATTCTAGCCCCAGCTTTTGCTGTTAAAATAAATGAATGTGAAAAATAGACTTACATTTTTTTCTTTTTTACAATTTTCCTTCATATTATTTAAAAAAAAAAGAAAACCAATGTAAAAATTCCCATAAAAATAAAGCCTAAATTATCACTGAAAATCGGCAAATAACATTAGTGGAATATCTGAGCGGCGTTCAAACCTGCGTGTAAAGGAGAATGTTCCCGGTCAGGAAGGGGTTAACCATTCAATCACATGGCAATTATTGGAATTCTATTTTTCGTTTTTTTTTCCTACCCGGACATCATTTTTCATACTATGTTGGACACAGCAGGCTTGTTTCCTAGTTGCAAACTCAAGATGATCTTTTTAATGGAATCCATTGTCCTGTACCATAGAATGGATTGGGAAATAAAATATAATTTCGTGGTGGGATAGAAAGAAAATTAAATTGACGCCACTTTTTTTTTAAGTTTTAGGCCGGGTTCACGCTGCTTATTCACGGCGTTAATTGCGGGATGGATTTCGGCCGCATATTACGGCGGTTCCGGCCAGCGGGGGTAGGAGCGGGGGGGCCGGCAGTTCACCGAGTCCCCTAGACATTAATTATCCAGTCGCGGATTCCGCGGGAATACGGGCGAGGGGGAGAGGTGACGGATCCATAGTTCTCTATGAGAACAGTGGATCACCTGTAATGTCTGGAGGTTTTGGTCCCGTATTTCGAGCAGTACCGGCACGGAATGCGGACCTAATCCGCCCCCTAATGGGCCTGTGTGAAACAAGGCCTAGATTATAGGGCCACGTGGTATTAAAACGGTTTTGGGTCTAAAACTCCCTTTTTATACCTACATAGAAAACCTATGGCCAAGAAAGTAAAGTTTTAGACCAAAACTGTTTCATACGTGTGGCCTTAGTTTTTATGGAGTTCACGTTATGTATAAATACATGACTTGTGTTAGGTCGAGTTTTTACAGATGCAGTGATACCAATTAGGATTTATTTTATTATTGTTTATTTTTATTCGGTCATTGGAAAAGTGGGAATTTTTGGAATTGCAAATATTTTTAATTTTGTAAAAAACTTTTTTTGTTTTTTTTTTTAATCTCCATGGAAAAAATTGAACATGTGTACAGTTTGTGGAATTGTATTATGTGGGGCAGTTAACTGATTTATGATACTTATTGGCATCTCACTTATCTCCGATTTGACCCAGTCTAGGCAGGATGTGTAATAGGAGTACAAATCATGGCAGCAATACAGTTTCATATTCGTCCTCCTGCCACTGTGTAACTAACCATTTCAGATGCCACAGTCTTGTTGGCTGTGGTGTTATAAAATGGTTGAAGGGCTGGGCTTGGAGCCGTCTCTTATCCTGGATTGCTAATCAGCCTGTTACCTGCCCATTATGGTGTGGGGTCAAGCGAATGGCCCTCTTCACACTTCCTTTAATGGCTCTCTGAGTACAAAGTTTCCATCAGGAAGAGGTTAAAGGGTTTTTTTTCATTTCAAAGATCATAGTTTCAACAGGTGGGACGAAAAAACTAAGCTTGTAGGCCCTTGGTTACCATAGGCTAAGTGCTATGGTTTAAGGAGAATTGGACGTTTGTTTAACCCCTTCCCGACATTGGGACGTATGCATATGTCCTGCGGTTGTGCGGACTTCAACAGGCGCCAGCCCCGCACGATCGTGTCTTGGGACCAGCGGTTTATTTACCACTGGCCTATGCCGCATCACCGCGGTGGAAGTTGAGCTCCGACTGCGGAGTGATTTAACGCTTCATTACCGCAGCCTGTAATGGTCGCGATAATAAAGCCGCAGGCAGGAGGAAGTGAGCTCCTCCTGCCTTACAATCGGTCCGTAATGCGCTACGCGCCGCTACGGTCTGTCATCCGGACTCCCGGATGCTTTCTGAATGCATCCGGGTAGTCTGGTGACGTCATCATGCCCACAGTGATTGACAGTTACCATGGCGACCAGTACACAGCAGCAACGCTGTGTACAGGTCTCCTACTATACTCCCCACTGGGAAAGTGTGAAAAAATGTGAAAAGTGAAAAAAATGTTAAAAAAAATAAAACAACAAACACAAAATATAAAATAAAAAAACACGTACCCGCCCTTTTCCCCCTTTACAAACGCCAAATCGCCCCGTTAAAGATTCAAAATAAAATAAAGTTTCACTTATTTGGTCTCGCCGCATGCGTAACTACCCAACTATAATCTGTCACATTAATTACCGTACGGTGAACGCCGAAAAAAATAGAAGAAAAATCTGTCACGAATGCATTTTTTGTTCATCCCGCAGCACATAAAATGTAATAAAAGCTATCAAAAAACTCATATAATGGGGCAAAGTTGGACCAATTAAAACGACAGTTCATCCCGCTAAAAAAAAAAAAGTCCTTAACAGCTCTGTATATGGAAAAATAAAAAAGATATGGCTCTTAGAACACAGCGATGTATAAATATTGTTTTACACAATTAAAACCAGTTTTTTTTTTTTTAAAGTTGCTTCAAAATAAAAAAATATATAAACTGGGTATCGGCGTAAATCATATCGACTCAGAGAGCCACGCTAACTGGTATAGATACTGCACGGTGAGCGCTGTTAAAAATCAAAAAACACTACTAGGATTGCAGTATCTTTCTTTCACTCTTGCCTTAAAAAAAAACGGATTTTAAAACCTGAATCAAAAAGTCTTGGCCTCCCAAAAATGATACCAATAAAACGTCAACTCAGCCGGCAGAAACAAGCCCTCTACACAGCTCGGACACGAAAATAAAGTTATGGCTTGAGACTATGGCGCAAAAACGTGTTCAGTGTTTTCCTTTTGAATAAAGTGTTTTTATTGTGTAAAAGCAGTTTTTGAAAACATAAAAAAAAAAAAATATACAAAAATTAGGATGGCTGTCATCGTAAGACCTACTGAGTAAAACTTGCATATTCAATTTCATAACCGCCCGGTGACCAATGTAAAAATATTAAATATAAAACACTACTAGGAATTGCTGTAGTTGTTCAAAAATTGCCTCACAAAAACCTTAATAAATAAGTGAATCAATGTGTCATTTGCACCACAAAATGGTCTAATAAAAACGTCATTTCTTCCCACAAAAAACAGCCCATATATCAGGTCCGTTATAAAGAAAAATTGAAAACGTTATGCTATCAGACATAGGTCAAACATAAAAACGCAATTTTTTATAGACCTATTTCTACTGTGTAAAAATAATAAAACATAAAAAAAATGTTTAAAATTTATTCATTTGTAATTGTACCGACCCCATAGGTAAGTTTATCCAGTATTTACACTGCATGGCGAACGCTGTAAAATTGAAGCCAAAAAACTATGGTGGAACTGCGTTTGTTCCTCCCATTTTTTCATGGCCCACATGCTATAGGGGTGAATTCTGGATAGAGGTTTTACCTGTTCTTACTTACTTTGGGGGCTTTGCTGTGTGACATGGCCCCCACCAAAATTCTGTGGTTCTCCAAATGCCAATAGCGATCCCTACCTTGTTACCACCCTGCCATGTGCCGCAACAGCAGTTTCCACCACAAAGGGTGTTGCGAATTTGAAGTAATGCGTAACAAAATTTTGGGGCTTTTTTACCAGGTTCCTTGTAAAAATTAATAATTTTAGATAAAATTGCTGATTGTTGGGAAAAAAAATTTTTTTTTTTCATTTTCACAGCCTAACACTAAAATATTTTGTGACTCACCTATGGGGTCGATATGCTCACTCACCCCTGGCTATATGTTCCTTATGGGGTTGTAGTTCCCAATTTGGGGGGCTTTTTTAGGGGGGTTTATTATGTTTGAGCCCCTAAGGGTGTCCTGGATAAGCCTGAAATGGCGCCTAAATATAAAATCGTAATGAATGAGGCCCCAGAGTCTCCAGTGGTGCTCTCCTATTCTGGGGCTTGTGGTTGGAGCCAAATCGCACACTAGGCCCACAATATGGGATATCTGTGAACACAACAGATATCGGGGGAAAATCATATAAGTTGCATTTCCTGGATCACATTTACCGTGGTTCTTGTTGAAAAATGGATATATTTGAATTTCTGCAAAAAAAAGAGTGAAATTTTTTTTACACTTCCACTTTGCGTTAATTCCTGTGAAACACCTAATGGGTTAAATTAAACTTCCTAGATGATGTTTTGAATACTATTAAGGTGTTGTTGTTTCTTGATGAGATCATTTATGGGGTATCTAACTTACAGGCCAATCAAGTCACGTAGAACTGGACTGGTCCCTAAAAAATGTATATTGTAAATTTTCTTGAAAATTTGAAAATTACTACTAAGTTTCTAAGCCCCCTAATGTTGTAAACAAAAAAAATACATTTAAAAAAATTATGCCAACCGACAGTAGACATATGGTAGATGCTAGTTTGAGTGGAATAACTATCTATTCTTACATGCAGAAATTTTGAAGTTTGAAATTGGTACATTTTTCAATTTGTTCACGATACTTTGATATTTTTTCACAAATAAACAAGCATTTTTGGACACAACAATTTCTTACTATCTTAAGCACAATGTTGTCACTGAAGGAAAAACATCACATGGATAGGTAAATGTGTCAAAAAAGTTATCTACTAAAGTGGACAATGGACAGATTTAAAAAATGGGGCTCTGTCAGGAAGGCTAAAACTGGCTCCGGCGGTAAGGGGTTAATTCTTGGAATTGAGAGAGAGCTCCGGTCGGGTTCCGCCCAGGTCCTGCCCCCGGTCGTATTTGGAAATGCGGGTCAGATTGAGTAGCAGGGGAGAGTCTGTGTTTGGGAGGGAGCTGGTATATGTGTGATCGGGTTTGAGAGAGAGAGAGAGAGAGAGAGAGAGAGAGAGACACACACACACACACACACACACACACACACACACAAGGAGTAGTGTGACTGGAGAGTGCAGCTGTGTGATCGAGGATGTGAGAGAGTAGAGAGAGACGGAGTTAGCTGTGGCATGGGACGCGCGCAAGGTACATGTGTGAACGGGGATGAGAGAGACAGAGTAGCTGTGCAGGGGCGCGCGCAGGTATATGTGTGAATGGGGATGAGAGAGAGAGACAGAGTAGCTGTGCACGGGAGCGCGCAGGTACATGTGTGAACGGTGATGAGAGAGGCGGAGTAGCTATGCACTGGAGCGTGCATGTGTGAACCGGGATGAGAGAGAGAGACGGAGTAGCTGTGCACGGGAGCGCGCAGGTACATATCTGAACGGGGATGAGAGAGAGAGGCGGAGTAGCTGTGCACGGGAGCGCGCAGGTACATGTGTGAACGGGGAGGATACAGAGACAGTAGCTGTGCACTGGAGCACACAGGTACATGTGTGAACGGGGATGAGAGACGGAGTAGCTGTGCACTGGAGCGCGCAGGTACATGTGTGAAGGGGGATGAGAGAGAGAGAGAGACAGAGTAGCTGTGCACTGGAGCGCGCAGGTACATGTGTGAACGGGGATGAGAGACAGTAGCTGTGCACTTGAGCGCGCAAGTACATGTGTGAACGGGGATGAGAGAGAGTTAACACTTTTATCTGAGGAAGCGCTGGGTTCAGCGCGAAATGCGTCATATTTAAGTGTTTTTAAGTGGAAAGGTGTAACACTCCTTTGTCACTGAAATAGTTTTATTAGAATAAATAACTTTATTAATTACACCCTCGTGCTTCGGGAAGAAGTTCTTTGTTCTGGAACCGGGCGCCGGGTTCGTTTTCTTCTGCTATTCCTCACTGTTTGTGTCCGTTGTCGTGTTTCGGCTCCGGAGTGTGGAACCAGCGGCTGCCGTTCCGAGGCTCAGATACAGTCAACCAAGTGCATTAGAGTGTTGTGCCTCTACATTACGCTGCACAACAGCTCTAGGGGAGCATATCTAATTTGTGTTTAACCTTTTCCTTGTTTTTAACTTACTTCACATAGAGCGCCTCCTCTTTGTTTTTTCTCCCCTCTGTTCTACAGGAGCTTACCGGAGAGAACCACGCCTCTGATGTCACAGCAGCTTACCTGAGAGAACCCCGCCTATGGTGTCACAGGAGCTTACCTGAGAGAACCCCCAATATGGTTAAACACCAGCTTACATGAGAGAACCCACCTATGATGTAACAGCATCTTACCTCAGAGAACACAACCTATGATGTCACAGCAGCTTACCTGAGGAACCCCGTCTATGGGTCACAGAGTTTCCCTGAGAAAAACCCACCTATATGTAAAGCTCTTCCTGAGAGAACCCTGCCTATGTTGTCACGCAGCTTCCCGAGAGAACCCCCTATGAGTCACAACTTTTACCTGAGGAACCCGCCTTTTTGGTTTTCACAGCAGCTTACTGAGGAAAACCCCCCACCTATGGTGTAACAGCGCTTAATAGGAACTCCACCTATGATGTCACAGCATCTTACCTGAGAGAACCCCACCTGTGATGTCACAGCAGCTTACCTGAGAGAACCCCTCCTGTGATGTCAAAGCAACTTACCTGAGAACCCAGTTGATGTACAAGCTTACCTGAGGCCCCCCTAGATGTCCCCCCGCAGCTTTAGGAGAATCCCCTAGGGTTTTTGTCACGCAGCTTACCTCAGAGAACTCCACTTAGGTTCACGGGCTTACCTGAGAAAAAACCCCCCTATGGTGTACGCAAGTTTATCTGGGGGAACCCCCGCCTATGGTGTTACAGCAGCTTACCTCAGAGAACTCCACCTATGATGTCACAGCAGCTTTACTGAGAGAACTCCACCTATGATGTCACAGCATCTTACCTGAGAGAACCCCACCTGTGATGTCACAGCAGCTTACCTGAGAGGACCCCAAATATGATGTCACAGCAGCTTACTGAAAAACCCCCCCCTATGATGTCACAGCCTTTCTGAAAAGAACTCCACCTATGATGTCACAGCAGCTTACCTGAGAGAACCCACCTATGATGTCACAGCACCTTACCTGAGAGAACCCTGCCTCTGATGTCACAGCAGCTTACCTGAGAGAACCCAGCCTCTGATGTCACAGCAGTTACTGAGAAAAAACTCCCCTATGATATCAAGCAGCTTTCGGGGGAATCCACCTTGATGTCACGTTTTTTCCTGAGAGAAACCCCCCTGTGATGCAAGCAGTTATGAGAGGACCCCAACTATGATGTCACAGCAGCTTTACTGAGAGAACCCCACCTATGATGTCACAGCAGCTTACCTGAGAGAACCCACCTATGATGTCACAGCAGCTTACCTGAGAGAACCCCACCTATGATGTCACAGCAGCTTACCTGAGAAAACCTCGTCTCTGTTTGTCCAGCACTTACCTGAGAGAACCCAGCTTTTGATGACGCAGTTACCTGAGGAACTCCTCCTTTGAATACAGCAGCTTTTTGGGAGAACTACTATGTGACAGATCTTACCTGAGAGAACCCACCTATGATGTCACAGCAGCTTTACTGAGAGAACTCCACCTATGATGTCACAGCATCTTACCTGAGATCAGGGGCGTCGCTAGGCTGTTTTATTCGGGGCGCGGGCCCCGAAAAAAAAACCCCCTGTGCCCCGAGTCTTGGGTCCAGGCCTCTGCGCTGGGCCTGAGCACCGAGGCTCTTCAGTGCATGGCTCCGCGGATGCACACTCAGCTGAGGGCTTTGCGGGGCCCCAAGAGAGAGGCCCCCTGCCCGAGACGTGTCGGCCCCGCGGTCCTCACCGCGGAGGCTGCCGGGTCCTCACGCGTGGGGACCCGCCACGGCCCGGCGCCTCCCCCCCCCCGGCAGCTCGCGATGACATCCGTCTCGCGACGCTGCTTCCCCCTCGGGGCACGGCGTCTAGGCCGTGCACCCCGGGAGCTGCGGGGAGCGGGGGCCCTGAAGGGGACAGAGGGGCGCTCCCCGGGGGAGTTAAGGTGAGTTTAATGTTGTTATTTTTTATGGTTTCCCTGCCCAGTGCCCCATATACTCCCTGTGCCCTATAATCCCTCCCTGGGGCCCCCCAACCCCTGCTGTGGCCCCAGATTACTGTTGTGCCCTATAATGACTGCCTGGGGCCCATTACCCCTGCCTGGGCCCCTATATGCCTGCCTGTGGCCCCCATATCCCTGCCTTCCCTTTTTCCCTGCGTGGCCCCCCATTCCCTGCCGTGCCTTATAATGCCTGCCTGTGGCCCCCATATCCCTGTCTGTGGCCCCTACCCCTGTTGGGCCCCCCATTTACTCCCCTGTGCCCTATATGCCTGCCTGTGCCCTTTTTACCTCCCTGTCCCCCCATTACTCCCTGTGACCCCCATTACTGCCCTGTCCCCCCCATTTACTGCCGTCCCCCCAATACCCCTGCCTGTGGCCCCCATTGTTGCCTGTCCCCCTATTACCTGCTTTTCCCCCCTTTAAAACCTGTGTGCCCCCATATACCTGCCTGTGCCCCATATACTTGCCTGTGCCCTTTTATCCCTGCCTGTGGCCCCCTTATCTCCCTGTCCCCCATTATATGCCTGTGCCCCCTTTAGCCCTGCCCATATCCTGCTGGGGGCCCCCATTGATGCCTGTCCCCCCTTTACCTCCCTGTTCCCCCCTATTACCTCCCTGTGCCCCTATACCTGCTGTGTCCCATATACCCCCTGTGGCCCCTTTTTCTGTCATTTGCCCCCTTGCTGCTCGGGCCCCTTTTTTTACCTGCTTGTGGCCCCCTTACTGCTCAGTGCCCCCTATACGCCTCAGGACCCTATATCCCTGTGGGGCCCCCATTCCCCCTGTCCCCCCATATCTCCCTTTTGGGCCCCCATAACCTGATGGGCCCTATATATCCCTCAGTGCCCCATTAATGTGTGGCCCTATTTTACTGCTCGTCCCCCCTTTTATCCCTGGGGCCCCCAATACTGCCAATAAACCTATTCCCTCCCTGTGGCCCCTATATGCCTGTGGCCCCTTTTATGCCTGTGCCACCTATACTGCTTGGCCCCCTTTTTACCCCCTCATGCCCCTATTATTTTGCCTAGTGCCTTTAAAAACCTGCCTCGTGTCCTTTACTGCTCAGTGCCCCTTTTCTCCCTCGTGCCCCCATATACCTGCCCTGTGGCCCCCTATACCTGCCTGGGGCCCCCAATTTCCCTGCCTGTGGCCCCTTTTACTGCTTCGGGCCCCCTTTTCCTAAACTGGGGGACTGCTTACCTAAAATTAAGGAGTTGGGGAAAATGTGGGGATTCAAAGATATTTGTGCCCAAAAACCTCGGGGACGATCGTGGGGGGCAATCAGCATGAAGGTGTGAACCGGTGGAGAAGAAAAGGGAAAGTGAACGAGCTGTCGAAAAGAGTTCCTGTGAGTCACTAAATGTAACGAGTGTAATCACTTATTGTCTGCAGAGCGTCTACTACACTAGTATTACCCCTATATGGCCCCCCGTATGGCGGTGGTTACGTAAACGGTGTGTACACTGGTGGCTACTACTATATAGTCACGTTGGGGTGGTAATGTAATCAGGCCCGTGTACAGGATAGTCCAGTGGGGGTCGCGTTGGTCAGGGTTTTTGACAGGATTATTTGAGCCCCTTTAATAGTAAAAAGTTTGGGGCTTGGTTTTGTAGGAGGGTTTTTAGTTTACAATCATTGTTTGGTAGATTTGCTCCATGATCGGTAGATTATTTGGTGATGTTTAGGGGTATTGTCTATGAAGGTGGAAGTTCGAAAAAAATAAATTTGTCATTTGGGGTTTTTACTGTACGTGCTGCTGAGGGATGGACGGGTCTGGTGGGTGTGCAGAAAATTAGTGACAGGAACACAAGGTTTTTTTCTCTGAAAAAAAAAATCCGCAGTTTAATGAGGGGGGAAAAAAAACAAAGGGCCCGAGCCCCCGGATGTTTTAGGACCTAGCAACGCCCCCCGCCTGAGAGAACCCCCCCTCTGGTACGCAGCTTATTGAGAGAACCCGCAGATGTCACAGCAGCTTTCCTGAGAGAACCCCCTTGATGTACGATTTACCCGGGGAACCAAAGCTTGTGTCCAGGAGCTTACTGGGAACCCAGCTATGATGTCACAGCATCTTTACTGAGAGAACCCCCCCTTGTGTACGAAGCTTTTCTGAGAGAAATTCCCCCTATGATGTCCGCGCTTTACTCAGAGAACTCCACCATGGTGTCCAGCAGTTTCCTGGAGAACCCCGTTGATGTACGCAGTTACTGGAGAACCAGCTATGATGTCCAGCGCTTAATGAGAGAAAACCCCCCTATTGTCACAGACTTTCCCGAGGAATCCCGCCCATGATGTCACAGCGCTTAAACTGAGAGAGTCCCGTGATGTCACAGCAGTTCCCCGGAGAACCCCACCTGTGTGCAAAGCAGCTTTCCCGAGGAACCCAGTATGATGTACGAGCTTTCTTGAAGAGAAACCACCTATGATGTCACCGCAGCTTTACTGAGAGAACTCCACCTACGATGTCACAGCAGCTTTACTGAGAGAACCCCACCTATGATGTCACAGCAGCTTTACTGAGAGAACCCTACCCTTGATGTCACAGAAGCTTTACTGAGAGAAACCCCCCCCTTGATGTACAGCAGCTTTTTGAGTGAAACCCCAAATATGATGTACAGGAGCTTCCCCCGAGAGAACCCTGCCTATGATGTCACAGCAGCTTACCTGAGAGAACCCCCCCCTATGATGCACAGCGCTTTATGGGAGCTCCATATGAGTTCCGAGTTTCCTGGAGATTTCCACCTTGATGTCACGCAGCTTCCCTGAGAACTCCACCTATGATGTCCGAAAAGTTCCCCTGGGGAACCCCCCCTTGATGTCACAGCGTTTTCCCTAGAAAACCTACCTTGATTAAGCAGTTTCCCTAAAAGGGAAACCCAGCTATGATGTTCACAGATTTTTCCTGAGAGAACCACGCCTCTGATGTCACAGGAGCTTACCTGAGAGAACCCAGCTATGATGTCACAGCATCTTTACTGAGAGAACCCCGCCTCTGATGTCACAGAAGCTTTACTGAGAGAACCCCCTTTGATTCACGCGTTTTTACTCAGAGAACCCCCCTTGATGTCACAGGGGGCTTATCTGAAGAAACCCTATGAGCACAGCAGTTCCTGAGAAAAACCCACCTTGAGTCAAGCATTTCCCCGAGAGAACCCTGCCTATGATGTCACAGCAGCTTACCTGAGAGAACCCCACCTCTGATGTCACAGCAGCTTACCTGAGAGAACCAGCTATGATGTCACAGCAGCTTACCTGAGAGAACCCCCCTTGATGTCACGCCCCTTCCCTGGAGAACCCTGCCTATGATGTACGCGCTTACTGAGAGAACCCCCCTCTGATGTCACAGAGCTTAACTGGAAAAAACCACTTGTTTGTCCCCGGCTTTATGAGAGAACTCCCCTACGAGTCCAGAGTTTTATGGGGAGAACCCCACAAAGATGTCAAGAACTTTATGAGAGAACCCCGCCTTGATTCCAGCGTTTTGAGTGAACCTCATTGATGTCACAGGAGCTTACCGAGGAACCCCCTATGATGTCCGCAGCTTCCCTGAGAGAACCCCACCTATGATGTCACAGCAGCTTTACTGAGAGAGTCCCCCTATGATGTCACGCAGCTTTACTGGAGAACTCCCCTATGATGCAAGGAGTTTACCTGAGAGAACCCCACTTGATTCACAAAAGTTACCGAGAGAACCCCCCCCTTGTGTCCAGCAGCTTTCCTGGAAAACTACCTTGATGTCACAGCAGCTTACCTGAGAGAACCCACCTATGATGTCACAGCAACTTACCTGAGAGAACCCCGCCTATGATGTCACAGCAGCTTACCTGAGAGAACTCCACCTATGATGTCACAGCAGCTTACCTGAGAGAACCCAGCTATGATGTCACAGCAGCTTACCTGAGAGAACCCACCTATGATGTCACAGCAGCTTTTTGGAGCCCCCCCCGCCTATGATGTCCAGCGCTTCCTTAGAGAACCACCTTGTGCATGCAGTTTTCCCTGAGAGAACCCAGCTATGATGTCAAGCAGTTTTCCCGGGAAAAAAAACCTCCCTAGATGTCCAGCGCTTACCTGAAAAAAACCCCGCCTATGATGGCACAGCAGCTTACCTTAGAGAACCCACCTATGATGTCAAAGCAGCTTATCTGAGAGAACCCACCTATTATGTCACAGCAGCTTACCTGAGGAACCCGTTGTGTCACAGCGTTACCTGAGAGAACCCCACCTATGATGTCAATAAAGATAAGCTGACCCAAAGAGTTGTGAAGCAGCTACCTGACTCAAATCCACTTGTGACCTCACAACAGTTTAACTTACTTAGTGATGATTTTGATGTCACAGTGTCACAGAAGGTTACCTTTTGGAAACACCTGTGATGTCACAGCAGCTTATCTCCTTGCAGCGCACTTGTGATGTCACAGAAGTTACCTGCCTGATGCTAGCTGTGATGTAACAGAAGCTCTTTTGATTAAATATCAGTTCAGTATGAAAAAAAGACCTATGACATCACAGCAACCCACCTAATAAAAGCAGCTGGTGATTTCACATATTATATGACTTCAACTTACTTGTGATGTCACAGAAGGTTACTTAGCTAAAACAGTTGTGACATCACAGCAGCTTAGCTAACTGAAACTTACTTGGGATGTCAAAGCAGTTTACCCTCCTGTGATGCCACAGCACCTTACTTGATGGTGTTACAGGTTACCAGGCCTAAAACCCACTTGTGATGTCACAGGCAGTTTACCTATCACTTGTGATGTCCCAACACCTTACCTATCACTTGTGATGTCATAGCACCTTACCTATCACTTGTGATGTCACAGCAGGTTACCTATCACTTGTGATGTCACAGAACCTTCTCTATCACTTGTGATGTCACAGCAGGTTACCTATCACTTGGGATGTCACAGCACCTTCTCTATCACTTGTGTTGTCACAGCACCTTCTCTATCACTTGTGTTGTCACAGCACCTTCTCTATCACTTGTGATGTCACAGCACCTTCTCTATCACTTGTGTTGTCACAGCACCTTCTCTATCACTTGTGTTGTCACAGCACCTTCTCTATCACTTGTGATGTCACAGCACCTTCTCTATCACTTGTGTTGTCACAGCACCTTCTCTATCACTTGTGTTGTCACAGCACCTTCTCTATCACTTGTGATGTCACAGCACCTTCTCTATCACTTGTGTTGTCACAGTACCTTCTCTATCACTTGTGATATCACAGCACCTTCTCTATCACTTGTGATGTCACAGCACCTTCACTATCACTTGTGTTGTCACAGCACCTTACCTATCAATTGTGATGTCACAGCAGGTTACCTATCACTTGTGATGTCACTGCAGCTTTAGTAGAGTGAAGCCCTGCAGAGTTTGACATGCTGTTAGCACCACGAAGACCGCCATACGCCGTACCGCCATACGCCCAACTGTGTCGTTTCGGAGGTAACTCCTGCTTCCTCAGACAGCGTCATCAGGCAAAGTCCTCTCTCTGAAGATGCCAAAGCACCCTCCGCGAGACCTATATAGGCATCACGCCGATGCGTCATACATTGCACTATACATTGCAAATAACCATCTAAAATCCTAACCTACTAGCTAACTAAAGCACTATACAGCTATAACTATAGAAAAGATCTTAAATTGAACACCTCATTTAACCCCTTAGGAGTAAGGGAATCTAATTTAAAAATCCAAAACGCTTCACGTTGGAGCAGACGGGTTCGTAATATATGTTGATCCTTACAGAAAACTTCTTCTAACACACACCAGCGTAATTCATGTACCTGGTGGCATGCTTCATGAAAATGGCGTGCTACTGAGGTCTCACCATATTTGTTCTTATCTTCCAACAAGGTACCAATTTTTGTACTACAAGTTCTTATCGCTGACTTATGTTCATTTATGCGGGTCCCAACCGGTTGTCTCGTCTGGCCCACATACATTTTGCCGCAAGGGCATTTTAAGGCATAAATCACATTTGCGCTTAAGCATGTAAAGAAGCCCTTAATGGGTACATCATAACCCTTCAAAGGGTCTTAATGTTCTCACCTTTTATAATGGAATTACAATTAAGACAGGACATACAAGGATGTGTGCCTTTTCTGACAGTTCTAAGGGTCATTTGACGCCCTTTCTTTTGTAGCTCAATATCAGAGTGAACAAGTGTGTCACTCAATGATCTACCCTTTTTAAATACAAAAGTGGGACTATCCACAAAAAGATGGCCATATTGAGGGTCACTCTTCAGGATTCGCCAGTGATGGCATATGGCTCTTTGAATCATATTTGAGTGATGATCATATGTAGAAATGAACATGATGCGATCTCTCTTAATTTTAGTTTTAGATCTCAAAAATTCGCTGCGGTTAATGGACAATACTTCATTACCTACTCTTTGTAATTCCTCTTTAGCATACCTCTAGCTTAAATTTACTGATTAACTGATTCATATGAAAAACATATTGTTCATCCATAGAACATATTCGACGTGCTCTCAGAAATTGGCCCCGAGGGATCCCTTTGAAAGTCTGAGGGGCATGAAATGACTCCCTATGTAGGGTATTATTTCGATCTATGGTTTACTATACAGGGTGGTGGTTAACCCTGTGACCTTCTTTTTTATCTCTACATCCAAATATTGTATCATCTGTTGATATTTATTTATGGAAAACTCTATTAGTGGATGACAACTATTCAAATATTTATGGAAATCATTCAATTCTGACTCCGTGCCCGTCCACAGGACGAACACGTCGTCCACATAACGTAACCACAACAATACGTGAGAAAAGTATTCTGAATGATATATGAATTCTCTCTCAAAAAAAGACATATAGATGTTTGCAAAGCTCGGGGCTACATGTGACCCCATTGAGGTTCCCTGCGTTTGTAGAAAAAAACTATCACCAAAACGGAAATAATTTTTGGTGAGTACCAAATCCAAAAGCTGCATTAAAAACGCAATAAATGAATTAGACAACCTATGATTACGAGAGAGAGCTTCCCTAGCAGCTAGACAACCTTCTATGTATGGGATGTCAGTGAATAAACTTTTTATATCCATAGTGCAGAGCCATGTAACTTGTTTACTATCGACATCCTGGATTTTGTTAAGGAACTGCTTAGTATCACTCAAGCAATTGGGATCCAGTTTAACTTCTGTCTGAAGATATGAATCGACATATGCTGCAAGCAGTTCCAATAACGAACCTATGCCCAACACAATCGGGCATAGGTTCGGCACTAAGTAAAAAATTGGGACTCGGGGATTCGAATTAGATAACATCTCCCTAATTTGTGGGGTTATGATTCCACTCTCAACTGCTTCATTTATAACATCATCAATCATCTCCTTAAACTTCGTTGGATCCGGTTTCAATCGCTGATAAAACTACTGTATCATCTAAGTGACGGAAAGCTTCCTGCACATAAAACGTCTTATCCATGATGACTGTAGAGCCACCTTTGTCTGCTTTTTTTTATCACAACCTTATCATCTTTTTTTAGAGAAACTAGTGCTTGTCTCTCAGCTGACTTCATATTATCTTTAGGCACCCATTTTTTGTTATCCCATTTTTTCAAGACTTCCTCTTTAACTAAGTTCTCAAACACCTCCAATGATGAAGATGAGACTATAGGATCAAAGTGATTACTCTTACGCAATTTTTTTGATAATGTTACCTCCTGACTCTTCTGATATTCATTCCCTGTTGAAAAATACATTCTTAAGCGTATTATTCTACACATTTTATAAAAATCAACCACAAAGTTAAAGACTTGAGATTGCTGCCTCGGAACAAAATTATGTCCTTTATTGAGGACATTGCGTTAGTCCTCTAGAGGATATGTTCAATGCAAGTTCCTTTAGGTTTTCTTGCGACCTCTGTTGTTTTTCCATTGATTTTTTGGATTGTCGTTGGTTTGTTGTGAACTGGAATAGATTTCTTCCGTTGTATTGGGTTTTATTAGAACGTAATTGCATTCTTTCATCTGAATTTGCTACAGACTCCTCTGAAGTAGTAATATTCCGTGACCCTTTCCCAGTTCTCCCAAATCTGCTGTTTCGCACTCGATCTTCGTGCCATGTACATACGCGATTCTGTAAGTAGTCCCATGTATCTCGTTCAAATTTATTCAATTTAGATTGTAACAATTGAACCTTCATTGCATCCACAGTAGACTTAACTTCATTTTGGGTTTGATTATACATTTCAAAAATTTACTTTTTTTTAAATTTTTCGTCACGGTTTTAATATCCTCCCCATTTTAAATTCCAAATTTCGGTGTTGGGTGGGAGCGCATAAGGGCCCGGGGTACCCATGGATAAGCGTACCATATATCCTTATAATTTTTATCATCTTTTAACAAGATTTGTTGCAAGTTGGTTCTCAGACCTCTAGGTATGCGCTTTACTTTCACATACGCTGTCAGAGTTGTGGCATGTAGTGAAAGGGAGTGCGTGTGTACATGTATATATATATATGTAAATTTTGCCGCAGCCCTGCCAGGGCACCCAGGTTTGATAGTTTTTTCAGAATGTTTTTTTTGTAAACCCAAAGTTATATTTTGGTGTTTTTGATTTTAACCTATATGGGGAGGAAAGGGTGCCTCCATTTTGATGTTCTGCACCTGCCCACTCTCACAGGCTGTCATAAGAAGTGCAGCTTGCAGGTTGGGTTTTTTTATTTATTTTTTTCTCTCTGGATAAAGGAGGTCGGTTGACCCAGTGAGAGGCCTGGATGTGGCTCTATTGAGAGGTAAAAGATAGTATAGGACTGCCCTATTTGAGATCACGTTGAAAGTCGTGGGCAGCTTAAACATCTTTTGATCAAAATATGTGAACCGAGAATCTCAAAGTTTTTTCATGTATGATAGATAGCATAAATGCTTCTTTAGGGATTTCCACGTGAAAGGGAAACTTCACGTTTCCTCAACTGCTCTAGGCGTTTCCCATAATCAATATTCGTTGTTTCTTTTGCGCTTTCAAAACTTAGCCCCGCTGATTCAGTGCTTTGCAGGATAGTGGCGCGGTCAGCCTCTGAAAATGCAAACATCTCCGCATGCTTCTCAGTGAGAGCCCAGATCTCTTCAAAAGACATTATACAAATCTTTTCAATAATAAGGGTCCAAGAGAAGACAATAGTCACTTGAGTAAATATAGGACCGAGATAAAGATTCAAATATAACCTTTCACAGGAACAGACTGAATGGGGATCTTCTCTTATCTCCCCATCAATATACTCACAACAAATAGACACACCAGTCCATTATGAAAAAATGCTTTTATGTTACTTTTTCCTTAAGTTTCCATTGCCCGCAACACTTTAGCATTTTTTCATAATGGATTGATGTGTCTATTTGTTGTGAGTATATTGATGGGGAGGTAAGAGAAGATCCCCATTCAGTCTGTTCCTGTGAACGGTTATATATCTCGGTCCTATATTTACTCATGTCACAGCAGCTTACCTATCGCTTGTGGTTACCTATCACTTGTGATGTCACAGTAGGTTACCTATCACTTGTGATGTCACAGTAGGTTACCTATCACTTGTGATGTCACAGCAGGTTACCTATCACTTGTGATGTCACAGCAGGCTACCTATCACTTGTGATGTCACAGTACCTTCTCTATCACTTGTGATGTCACAGTACCTTCTCTATCACTTGTTATGTCACAGTACCTTCTCTATCACTTGTGATGTCACAGCACCTTCTCTATCACTTGTGATGTCACAGCACCTTACCTATCACTTGTGATGTCATTGCAGCTTACCTATCAATTGTGATGTCACAGTACCTTCTCTATCACTTGTGATGTCACAGTACCTTCTCTATCACTTGTGATGTCATAGTATTTTACCTGACTGCAACTATCTCTGCTGTGACATTAGCTGTCTTGAGTGAAATGCATTTGTAATCTCAAAGCAGTTGCCTGACTGAAGCTAGTTGTGATGTCACAGCAGCATAACTTATGGAAACTTACTTCTGATGTAACAGTAGCTTGACAGAAACTTACTTTTGTTGTGAAACTGGCTTATTTTACTCAAACCTACTTTTATTATCAGCAACGTAGCTTACTAAAACCTACATGTGATATCACAATGTCACAGCAGGTGACCTCCTGGACACTGGGAACTGGACACTGCACAGTACCACTTATGTCTTATGTGTGCTGAATGTAATTCCCGGTATCTGCTCTTATTCTGTACATATGATCACTGCACAGTGTACTGCTCTATAATGTCCTCCATGCTGCCATAGATATATAGGGGGCAGGATCTCCTGTTTGCGTAGTGTATGGGAGACATCATAGCAGCTTGTCTCCACCACTAGCTCAGTACTGCTCTATAATGTCCTCCATGCTGCTATAGAGATATAGGGGGCAGGATCTCCTGTGTGTGGTGTATGGGAGACACCATAGCAGCCCGTTTCCACCCATTAGCTCAGTACTGCTCTATAATGTCCTCCATGCTGCTATAGGGTGCAGGATCTCCTCTCCCGTCTGTGCAGTGTATAGGAGACATCATAGCAGCTCATCTCCCCCCACTAGCTCAGTACTGCTCTATAATGTCCTCCATGCTACTATAGAGATATAGGGGAGCAGGATCTCCTCTTCTGGGTGTGCAGTGTATGGGAGACAAACATAGCAGCTCATCCCCCCCACTAGCTCAGTACTGCTCTATAATGTCCTCTATGCTGCTATTTGATATAGGGCAGGTCTTCCTCCTTTTTTCGCATGTATGGAAACATCATAGCACTGTCTCCATCCACTAGCTCAGTACTGCTCTATAAAGTCCCCCATGCTGCATAGAATATCAGGGACAGGATCTCCTCTTCTGGGTGTGCAGTGTATGGGAGACATCATAGCAGCTTGTCTCCAACACTAGCTCAGTACTGCTCTATAATGTCCTCCATGCTGCTATAGATATATAGGAGGGCAGGATCTTCTGTGTGCTTTGTATCTGAGACATCATAGCAGCTCATCTCCACCTAGACATAGACCGGCCCACAGGAGAGTAGGGGAAACCAGAGCACATGCCATGGATCTTTGGGTTTGTTTCACTCATGTACCAGGTTGGGATGTTCACAGAATTAAAAACAATGGTGAATCAGAAAACTACCTGCCCTGCTAAGTAATCACTTTTGAAGGCCACGGGCTGTTTTAGGTCTGTGGCCTACAAGACATCAGGTGGAGAGTCCTGTCATAGATGATTTCATCATATCACGCCGCCAGCGCTGAACCTCAGTTGGAAGAGCCGACTGCTCGGCAGCGGAATGGGGAGGGGTAAGGTTTATTTGTTTTTATTTCAATTAGCAGAAAGAGGAAACTGACAAGGATGGAGGCACTGTCTACCAAATAGGGGCCTACCTACCAAATAGGGAGCTTACCAAACTACTAACCTAGTGGGCTTGACCTGGTGTGTTGCACATGGGTGTTGTTAGAGGCATGACCTGGTGTGTCGTGCTTGTGTGTGGTTAGAGGCATGGACTGATGTGTTGCACTTCTGTGTGGTTAGAGTCATGGACTGATGTGCTGCACTTGTGTGTGGTTAGAGTCATGGACTGATGTGTTGCTCTTGGGTGTGGGTAGAGTTGTGGTCTGGTGTGTTGTGCTTGGGTGTGGGTAGAGTTGTGGTCTGGGGTGTTGCTCTTGGGTGTGGGCAGAGTTGTGGTCTGGTGTGTTGTGCTTGGGTGTGGGTAGAGTTGTGGTCTGATGTGTTGCTCTTGGGTGTGGGTAGAGTTGTGGTCTGGTGTGTTGTGCTTGGGTGTGGGTAGAGTTGTGGTCTGGTGTGTTGTGCTTGGGTGTGGGTAGAGTTGTGGTCTGGTGTGTTGCACTTGGGTGTGGGTAGAGGCATGGACTGATGTGTTCCTCTTGGGTGTGGGTAGAGTTGTGGTCTGGTGTGTTGTGCTTGGGTGTGGGTAGAGTTGTGGTCTGGTGTGTTGTGCTTGGGTGTGGGTAGAGTTGTGGTCTGGTGTGTTGTGCTTGGGTGTGGGTAGAGTTGTGGTCTGGTGTGTTGCACTTGGGTGTGGGTAGAGGCATGAACTGATGTGTCGTGCTTGTGTGTGGTTAGAGGCATGGACTGATGTGTTGCACTTGTGTGTGGTTAGAGTCATGGACTGATGTGTTGCTCTTGGGTGTGGGTAGAGTTGTGGTCTGGTGTGTTGTGCTTGGGTGTGGGTAGAGTTGTGGTCTGGTGTGTTGCTCTTGGGTGTGGGCAGAGTTGTGGTCTGGTGTGTTGTGCTTGGGTGTGGGTAGAGTTGTGGTCTGGTGTGTTGTGCTTGGGTGTGGGTGGAGTTGTGGTCTGATGTGTTGCTCTTGGGTGTGGGTAGAGTTGTGGTCTAGTGTGTTGTGCTTGGGTGTGGGTTGAGTTGTGGTCTGGTGTGTTGTGCTTGGGTGTGGGTAAAGTTGTGGTCTGGTGTGTTGTGCTTGGGTGTGGGTAGAGGCATGGACTGATGTGTTGCGCTTTGGTGTGGGTAGAGTTGTGGTCTGGTGTGTTGTGCTTAGGTGTGGGTAAAGTTGTGGTCTGGTGTGTTGTGCTTGGGTGTGGGTAGAGTTGTGGTCTGGTGTGTTGTGCTTGGGTGTGTATAGAGTTGTGGTCTGCTGTATTGTGATTGGGTGTGGGTAGAGTTGTGGTCTGGTGTGTTGTGCTTGGGTGTGGGTAGAGTTGTGGTCTGGTGTGTTGTGCTTGGGTGTGGGTAGAGTTGTGGTCTGGTGTGTTGCACTTGGGTGTGGGTAGAGTTGTTGTCTGATGTGTTGTGCTTGGGTGTGGGTAGAGTTGTGGTCTGGTGTGTTGTGCTTGGGTGTGGGTAGAGTTGTGGTCTGGTGTGTTGTGCTTGGGTGTGGGTAGAGTTGTGGTCTGGTGTGTTGTGCTTGGGTGTGGGTAGAGTTGTGGTCTGGTGTGTTGTGCTTGGGTGTGGGTAGAGGCATGGACTGATGTGTTGTGCTTTGGTGTGGGTAGAGTTGTGGTCTGGTGTGTTGTGCTTGGGTGTGGGTAGAGTTGTGGTCCGGGGTGTTGTGCTTGGGTGTGGGTAGAGTTGTGGTCTGGTGTGTTGCACTTGGGTGTGGGTAGAGTTGTTGTCTGATGTGTTGTGCTTGGGTGTGGGTAGAGTTGTGGTCTGGTGTGTTTTGCTTGGGTGTGGGTAGAGTTGTGGTCTGGTGTGTTGTGCTTGGGTGTGGGTAGAGTTGTGGTCTGGTGTGTTGCACTTGGGTGTGGGTAGAGGCATGGACTGATGTGTCGTGCTTGTGTGTGGTTAGAGGCATGGACTGATGTGTTGCACTTGTGTGTGGTTAGAGTCATGGACTGATGTGTTGCTCTTGGGTGTGGGTAGAGTTGTGGTCTGGTGTGTTGTGCTTGGGTGTGGGTAGAGTTGTGGTCTGGTGTGTTGCTCTTGGGTGTGGGTAGAGTTGTGGTCTGGTGTGTTGTGCTTGGGTGTGGGTAGAGTTGTGGTCTGGTGTGTTGTGCTTGGGTGTGGGTAGAGTTGTGGTCTGATGTGTTGCTCTTGGGTGTGGGTAGAGTTGTGGTCTAGTGTGTTGTGCTTGGGTGTGGGTTGAGTTGTGGTCTGGTGTGTTGTGCTTGGGTGTGTATAGAGTTGTGGTCTGGTGTGTTGTGCTTGGGTGTGGGTAGAGGCATGGACTGATGTGTTGCGCTTTGGTGTGGGTAGAGTTGTGGTCTGGTGTGTTGTGCTTGGGTGTGGGTAAAGTTGTGGTTTGGTGTGTTGTGCTTGGGTGTGGGTAGAGTTGTGGTCTGGTGTGTTGTGCTTGGGTGTGTATAGAGTTGTGGTCTGCTGTATTGTGATTGGGTGTGGGTAGAGTTGTGGTCTGGTGTGTTGTGCTTGGGTGTGGGTAGAGTTGTGGTCTGGTGTGTTGTGCTTGGGTATGGGTAGAGTTGTGGTCCGGGGTGTTGTGCTTGGTGGTGGGTAGAGTTGTGGTCTGGTGTGTTGTGCTTAGGTGTGGGTAGAGTTGTGGTTTGGTGTGTTGTGCTTGGGTGTCGGTAGAGTTGTGGTCTGGTGTGTTGTGCTTGGGTGTGTATAGAGTTGTGGTCTGCTGTATTGTGATTGGGTATGGGTAGAGTTGTGGTCCGGGGTGTTGTGCTTGGTGGTGGGTAGAGTTGTGGTCTGGTGTGTTGCACTTGGGTGTGGGTAGAGTTGTTGTCTGATGTGTTGTGCTTGGGTGTGGGTAGAGTTGTGGTCTGGTGTGTTGTGCTTGGGTGTGGGTAGAGTTGTGGTCTGGTGTGTTGTGCTTGGGTGTGTATAGAGTTGTGGTCTGCTGTATTGTGCTTGGGTGTGGGTAGAGTTGTGGTCTGATGCGTTGTGCTTGGGTGTGGGTAGAGTTGTGGTCTGATGTGTTGCTCTTGGGTGTGGGTAGAGTTGTGGTCTGGTGTGTTGTGCTTGGGTGTGGGTAGAGTTGTGGTCTGGTGTGTTGTGCTTGGGTGTGGGTAGAGTTGTGGTCTGGTGTGTTGTGCTTGGGTGTGGGTAGAGTTGTGGTCTGGTGTGTTGTGCTTGGGTGTGGGTTGTGTTGCACTTGGCTGTGGTTAGAGATGTGGGCAGATGTCACATGCTTGGGTGTATTTAGTGGCGTGACCTGATGTGTTGCACTTGGGTGTTGTTAGAGGCATACTAGTGGTGCTGGAGAGAGAGATGCAGTGCATTGGGCGCAGGAAGGATACAAGAGGCAGTGCAGAGAGGTTTTGGCAGGCATCACTGATAGCAAATATACTTCAGTCTTTACAGTTGCAATTTTAGCCTTTACAGACTGGCTACTACAGGTCTAGCCGGGCAAACCTATGGCTTGGACTTCCCCGTAATTCAACCACCATGCAGCAATATGCTGGTATCTCTCTTTCTATCTCTTTCTCTTGTCACTGTCTCACATAGTTCCTGATTGGGCTATGTATGTACCTTTTTTTCTGTAACTTGCTTCAGCTGAGATGGTTACCACAGCTTGGCTATCTCTGTGAGCTCTTTTAGCCCCATGTAAAGGGGCAGCCTGCTTCTGGTCCACAGCCAGCTTGTATCCAAAATGACCTCATAAATGCTGTAAAAGGAACACTCTTAAAGGAGTTGTCTCATTACGAGCTTTCAGCCTGTCAGTGTCCCTGGTAAGTTGAACTGAGGGGCGTGCTAGCTTGTCTGTCTGTTCTGCTCCCTCTCCCCCCTCCCATCAGCACACAGGCAGCTACGTAACTTCTATACAGGGGGGGGGGAGGGGGTTTGCTCTCAGAGTTCACCCTGTGTGTGCCTGCCTAGGTCTGTTGCAGGAGAGGGCTGATCTAGGAGTGTAGAGAGGAATATGAAGCTGTGTGCTAATAGAGCAGAGGGGATGCATGTGTTCCTATATCCCCTGCTTAGCTTACAAGTCTCCACATCTCCAGCAACAACAAGGGCAGTGTTACTATACTCAGAATGTCTCACTAATACAGGAGAACATAAAGTATTCACATGCCCCCTGATCTGTATAGCATTAGTATAGTCACAGTTCCAAAGACATATCATGATTATAGTAACAGACAGGGTCACTGCTGTCACATCTATCTGTGTAGAGAGCAGGAGGAAGCAGGCACACACAGGGTTAATCCAGGCAGCTCGGACACAGACACCAGAGTCCTCCCTCCCCCTCCCTCCTCCTCCCTCCACTCCAGAAGCATTCTGTGCGGGAGGGGCTCTCTGCTCCGACCTGTCTTCAAAGGTGATGAGTCATTCAGACCTGACAGCCAGTAAGATAAGGATCAACAGGTCGGCTACTATAGAGATTTGAGAAGCTGATGTAGTAATACTAACAGGGCTAGCTCAAAATCAGTAGGACATTTGTAATGAACATATATTGCAAAGCTGCTTGTTTTTTAAAGATCTTTTAATTAAACCCAATCATTGTAGCGAGACAACCCCTTTAACTTTAACACTTACAACTGGCCTAAGATCACTCATTAAATATCTCCCCCTCCTCCTACTTCAGATAGGACAGATAGAAAGCAGGAGTGGCCCAAATGTCCACTTTCAGATTCAAGTTCCTGAAATGAAGCCAATGACTAGAGATGGGTGAATTGATTCTAATGAAGTGGAATTCATTTAGAATTTCAGGAAAACTTCGGTTCGGAACAAAGTCGAAGTTTGGGGGACTTCGGGTGAACGAAGTGTGCTTTTGATTGATAAAATGGCTGCGAGAACATGGCGTTACATGGGGCAAAGGGCTTAGCCTGCATGACATGTGCAGAGGTGAAGCCAATCAGAGACCGGCGGGATTCTGTGACGTCATCGCACTATCTAAGTCCGGGCGCGACGCTGGGAGCTCATACCGCTCTCACTGTACTGATCAGGGAAGGTGCTGCCGCGGCTGCTTATGATAGCTGATACTGAAGAACTGATTTTTATACAGCGATTTTTGGGGGGTGTCTCAGCTTGTCTCAGAGACTGCTTCTCTTAACGTTCTATTTCTGATTTTTTGGGGTATTGGATCTGAAGTCCAGTGTGAGTCCACTGCAGCTGCATATACATTTTAATGCTATCTGCTCACAGCACATTGAATATCCAAGGTGGATCTGAGCCAGTTCCTGTTGTATTCATTTAAAGAAACAGCGTTTTTATAATACAAATACCACTTTATTTTTGGCTGCTCAATTCTTTTGCGCAATTTACATCCAGGGGTTAATTAAGCATTGGTTTTCTGCTGTGGTGACTCCAAGAAACCGTCTTTTTCACCGCCAAAAAATACAATTTTCCTGTAGCATAATTCACAAGCGAAGGTTAATTACAATTTTATCTCTTGTTGTGTGGCGTAAAAAACATGCAATTGTAACACGCTACAAAGCTCGTAGTTTGTTGCTGCCTTTTTTTGGCAATTTACTCCGGGGGTTTAAATTTAAAAGCGTTTTCTGAGTTGTATCAGAAAAGGGAAACTTTTTTTTTCCCACCACAGAAAAATTCTGTAGCATAATTATACCCAAGGTTAATTAAGCCTGTTTGTGCTTTTATATTTTAGTAAAATACACAGAGTTTTTAAACGGGACATACAAGTTGCCCCTTTGTGGAGGCAATTTTATTTTCCCGGGTTTCCAAGTTGTTTCTGGGTTTTATTTGGAGCAAATTCAGGGTGTTATTTTTCTATAAGATATCTTTATCAAACTGTCTGTCATTTTAGAAAAAAAAAGGGGACAGAGAGGTGGCAGGGTCTTCACCTGCGAGTGGGAAGGGACAAACATTCCAGGCCAGGTTGCAGACAGCAAGGGGGCGTCGCGCAGGGTCACTCGGGTTTTAGGCCACAACGCCGCTGTCATCTAGCGGCCCTGTGTTGTTCGCAACCAAGGGTTTTTATTGGTTGCTGGTCAACCCCCTTCCTCCCGATGACATTGACAACTCCCGCAAGACGGTGGGAACTCAGACCAAAAACCATTATTGGGGAGGGGCCCGGGAGCGGGTCAGCGGCCCCCACCCGTCCTAAACCCCCCCCTCCCCATCCCCGGTTCCCCCGCCGGGTCACTTATGGGTTTTTGGGTCAGCGCCACATATAGCGAGGATAACAATTGGAGGAGGGCAGCAGCACACTTGGCAGCGAAGAAATGGGGCCCAATATCCCCCCTTCTTGCAGTAGGGGGCAAAAATATGATTGGAGAGTGGGATGGGAGGGGATGGTTTTTTTTAGGGGTCAGCCTCTGCATCCAAGACCGGTGAAATTTTTAAAAAAAAACCCGAGTGACGAGAAACACAAAAGAGATGTTTTACCGACCCACTTGGGGGCTGGGGGTGAGGGAAAGGGGGTTCTCTGTCAGGAGAAGAGGGGGGGTCAGCTTGAAAATCAGGCAGTGGGGCAGCCAGCAAGGGGGG
>JAODAL010030825.1:0-49358 GCA_025379985.1 Phyllomedusa bahiana | reverse complement strand
CCTGAACTGGGTGATGCCTAATAGATGTGATTAGGATTCCCCCTAGTGGGTGTTAAAGGAAACACCGTTAGAGTTAAAGATTCAATGTCCCTATGCAGTAGGTACCTCTGAGCCGATATATCTTATTGTGAAAATCTATATAGTTTGAGATGAACTTATATAAAGCTACACAATAGACCAGTCTCTATGCAAGTCCCCCTGCCACCAGGAAGATTAATCTCAGTAGGAGCCTGAGGATTTCCAAAGCTGGTACAGAGTCAGCTTTGTATGGTGTCACTGGTGGCTTTCTATCGTCCAGTGGGGAAAAACAGAAATGAAAGATATCTAGTCCCTAAGCAAAGGTTTTTGTCCCTTTTGCTATAAGCAGTGATTCCTGCTAAGCTTGTTAAAAGCAGTGGTTTTTGCCCAGTTTGTTAGAAGCAATGGTTCTTGCACAGTCTGCTCTAAGCAATGGTTCTTGCACAGTCTGCTATAAACAATGGTTCTTGCACAGTCTGCTATAAGCAATGGTTCTTGCACAGTCTGCTATAAGCAATGGTTCTTGCACAGTCTGCTATAAGCAATGGTTCTTGCACAGTCTGCTATAAGCAATGGTTCTTGCACAGTCTGCTATAAACAATGGTTCTTGCACAGTCTGCTATAAGCAATGGTTCTTGCACAGTCTGCTATAAGCAATGGTTCTTGCACAGTCTGCTATAAGCAATGGTTCTTGCACAGTCTGCTCTAAGCAATGGTTCTTGCACAGTCTGCTCTAAGCAATGGTTCTTGCACAGTCTGCTCTAAGCAATGGTTCCTACACAATCTGCTCTAAGCAATGGTCCCTGCACGGCCTGCTATAAGCAGAGGTTCTTGCACAGTCTGTCGTAAGCAATGGTTCTTGCACAGTCTGCTATAAGCAATGGTTCTTGCACAGTCTGCTCTAAGCAATGTTTTCACAGTTGCTTAGCATGGTCCTGCACGCCTTCTATAAGCAGAGTTCTTGCACAGTCTGCTATAAGCAATGGTTCTTGCACAGTCTGCTATAAGCAATGGTTCTTGCACAGTCTGCTATAAGCAATGGTTCTTGCACAGTCTGCTATAAGCAATGGTTCTTGCACAGTCTGCTATAAGCAATGGTTCTTGCACAGTCTGTTATAAGCAATGGTTCTTGCACAGTTTGTTATAAGTAAAGGTATCTGCTTTATCCATTTGTACACGATGATTCTTGCACAATTTGCTACATGAGATGGCCTCCAGGGTTGTAACTTCACCCCTCCCCCACCACCTAGGTTGTTGCTCTGTGCACTGTTCCCGCCACAAAGTGGAGTGGCAGGAGGGGGGGCAAGCCCAGCAAGGGCTCAGCTCTCCAGCAGCCACCAGTGTAAAGTGAATTGTTTTGCACAAATGCACAGGCTGTTCTAGGCAGGCAGGTCACACAGCAATCGTGGTTTGTAGCGAGCAGTAAACTTCGTGCAACTTGATTAACTGGCAGGAGTCCCCTTGTGTAGCAGGCAGTTAACGTGGCCCGTGTAAGATGGCGGATTTTCCTGCTCTCTGAGTTGCGTAGGCGGGAAAAAAGGGGGAGAAGGAGCCCCGGCCGCTATTTCCCAAACGATCTAGCCAGGGCCTTGCTCCTTTCTATAGCGTCTCAATATCCCCGGCCAGACCATTCAAAGTTCCAGGCGTCAATAAGCCTCAGCCCCGCCAAGTGTGGTTATCAGAGCGTAGGGAGGGGGGGCCCGAACGGCCCCAGCACTTAGGCAGGGCAGGGACTGTCGCCCAGTTGCCGTCTGCCGCCTAGGGCAGCACGTCAAGCAGGCAGGGACAGTGGGCTGGGATCCAGTTAGGACTCACTGCACCTCCCTTGACGTGACATTATCACAGGCCAAAACCGTTACTGCTCTACCTTCATTATGGACCCCATAACAGCTCTGGTAGAGCAGATGCAGGGACTAACCCAGCTAGTCCGGGATCTGGTGCTGAGGGTAGAACAACAGGAGGCTACCCCAAGTCAGAGGGTCCCTGCACTACCTTCCCCTCATGTGGAACCCCCTATCCAGTTGCCTGACAGGTTCGCAGGTAACAGGAAGGCCTTTGTGGCATTTAGAGAGGGTTGTCGTCTGTATTTTAGGCTCCGCCCACTTACCTCGGGGAATGAGGAACAAAGGGTGGGAATTGTTATGTCCTTACTTCAGGTTCCCCCCCAGGAGTGGGCATTTTCCTTACCGCCTGACTCGCTTGAACTGTCTTCTGTGGACAGGCTCTTTGCCGCTTTAGGGGTACTTTTTAATGACCCTGATAGGGAAGCTGTGGCCGAGGCTCAGCAGACCACCTTGAGGCAGGGTAAGAAGACTGTGGAGGAGTTTTGCTCCGAATTTCGACGCTGGTGCGTTCCGTCTGGGTGGAACGACCCAGCTCTCAGATGCCAGTTTAGATTAGGGTTAGCTGACCATGTGAAGGATTTATTGGTGGCTTACCCTACACCTGGTACTTTAGATGAGGCTATGGCACTAGCCGTTCGTCTGGACAGACATTCTAGGGAGAGACGGCAGGAAAAGGTTCCCCCTCCGGTGGTCCACACCATGGTCACCCCTAATCCCGTTGTTTCCGATTTAAACCCAGAGGAGCCCATGCAAGTGGGGGCTTTTTCTGTCACTGCGGCTAGTGACCGTAGGACTACTCGTCGCATCCAGGGGTTGTGCTTCTACTGTGGCGAAGATGGACACGGCATTCGGGAATGCTCCAAACGGAAGACCAGGTCTGAAAAACTCCAACGCCTAGGTGGTCAGCAGGAAGATCACCTAGGCGAGCAGGTATTTCCTATTGTATCTAAAAAGTTGCTGCTACCAGTTAAGGTTTCATACTTGTCGCTGTCTGGTTCTGGGAGTGCGTTTGTGGATTCTGGATCAGCTTCTAATTTTGTTGATGCGTCTTTCGCCAAATGTCTGGGCCTACCTTGGAGACCTCTGTCTGACTCGCTGCGGGCTGTGGCTATTGACTCCACTCCACTAGCTCGGGGCGCAATCCAATATTGTACCCCTGAGCTGGAGATGGTGGTCGGATCCATACATATTGAAAAGTGTATTCTATTCGTCATGGAGGGGCTGCCCGCTGATGTGATTTTGGGGCTGCCCTGGCTTCAGAAACATAACCCAGTGTTTGACTGGAATTCAGGGAAATTAGTCAGGTGGGGACAATGCTGGGCAATACTGATGTACAGGCTGATGCGCTATCTGGAAGCGGCTGTGCCAGCGTTGAGGCCTATGCGGCATCTTGTGAAGTCGACGCTCGGGCTAAGGTTCCCAGAACTCGTCCTCCTGGTGAACTATGCCCTCCACCTGTACCTGAACGTCCATATGTGGTTCAGGAGGTGGTTAACCCGGTGGCTTATCGGTTGAAATTACCCTCTTCTCTCCGTATACATAATGTGTCCCGTCGTGCACTTCGTGAGAGGTATATTCAGCCTATGACTCCGCCCTCTAGACCTCCTTCTCCAGTTTGCATAGAGGGGGAGTTAGAAAATGAAGTCGCCCGTATTTTAGATTCACGTAAGGCCCAAAGGTCACTGCAGTACCTGGTCCATTGGAAGGGTTATGGTCCTGAGGAGAGATCATGGGTCCCGGCGAAATCCATCCATGCTGATCGCCTGGTGAGGGAATTCCATGAGTCTCACCCGGACAAACCCAGACCAGGGAAGGGTCCGGTGGCCCCTCCTAAAAGGGGGGGTACTGTCAGGGCTAGGCTGTGCTCAGGCTGCAGGGATCTACAGGCTGCAGCAGCTGATCAGCGACCCCACCCTGATACACATGCTGCTGGCAGCTCTGTGAGTGACAGACGCCCAGCCACTCCTGACAGGGGGCATGTTGCACCAGCCAATGGGAGGACCCGGAGGCCGCTCCAATCAGCTGCAGGGGCGGTATCCAGGAATCCCATTTAAACTCCCTGAAGGCTGAGTGCAGCGCCTGTGATATTCCTGGCTACCTTGTTACTTGTTCTTGTGTTTGCTTATCCGTATACCTGACCTCGGCTTGTTCTCCTGACCCCGGCTTGTCTCCTGTTTTTGTACCTCGCTCACTTTTGGCTTTTGACCTCGGCTTGTTTACGTTTATCCCTCTGGTTCTGATTTGTGGCTTTGGCGTTCCTATTTGATATTGACCCGGACTGTCTCACTATTCTACTTCCTGACGGCCCCAGCACTTAGGCAGGGCAGGGACTGTTGCCCAGTTGCCGTCTGCCACCTAGGGCAGCACGTCAAGCAGGCAGGGAAAGTGGGCTGGGTTCCAGTTAGGGCTCACTGTACCTCCCTTGACGTGACACACATGTTCTTAATCCTTTGAAAATCCTTGCACCTTATGACCCAGGATGACTCGTCCTTATGTAGAGATAGAGCTGCCAACCCCCGAGGCTCTTAAACTTCTCTCCTGGAACACTGCAGGATTAAATACTCCCGAAAAACGTAGGAAGGTACTTACCCACATTAAGAGATTAAAAGCGGATATCATTTTTATACAGGAAACGCATTGGAAATTAGCGCATTATATACCCATTAGAGCTCCCTGACTAGACCCCCCAATCACGGCCAACTATATATCTAAATCCCGAGGGGTAGCTATCTATTTTAGGCGAGGTTTGGTTCAACAGATAGAAGAGCAGTACTTGGATCCAGAGGGTAGATACATATTTGCTAGGGTACTTATAGCACATAAAACGTATACGTTTTTCAATATTTAAGCCCCGAACAGTCAGAACACAGAATTTTATTCAGACATATTGTCCTTTATCTTGGCCAGACCTCACCCCAACTTAATCCTTATGGGAGATTTTAACTTGGCACCTGTAGCTAGCCTGGATAGGTCGGGAAGTGGGAGAGATGATGATTCCCTTCACCCATCCATTAAGGATATGTTGGAAAAGCTGGACCTGTTCGACCACTGGCGTGCCACCAACCCCACCACGAAACAGTACACTTTTTACTCCCGAGTCCACGACTCCTTTTCTCGTATTGATTTATCGTTGCTCACCTCAGTGCTCTATCCCATGGTAATGGGCTCTCACATCTACCCGGTGGCCATTTCGGACCATGCGCCGATTGAGGTCTCCTTGAGGGCTCTTGACTTACACGCTGGCCCACACACCTGGCGCTTCCCGAGTTATCTATCGGACTCGGATGACTTCAAGAACTTCTTGAAAACCCATTGGGCCCAATTCATAAATGATAACCGACCACAGGCACAGGACACAGCGTTGATGTGGCTCACTGCCCAGGCGGTGATGCAGAGGCACATTATCGGATACGTATCAATGCACCGTTCTAGCCAGCGCAAAAAATTACAAGAATTGCATGATAATTTACTGAAGGCCCAAACAGACCATTCCACCCTACTTACCCCAGAATCCAAAAAGAAATTTGTTGAAGCTCAAAACCTACTGAATACATTCTTACAAGGTACAGCTAAAGCACACATAAGAATACAAAAAAATAAATTCTACCGTTGGGGAAACAGAGCTGGGGCATTGTTGGCAGGATTAACTAAACCATGGCAGCCGAGACCCCCGATTGCAGCAATTAGATCGCCCACCACAAATACTATTCTCACCAAATCAGAAGAAATTGAGCTGGCCTTCACTGAATTCAATGAATCCCTATATAGTGCCGAGCCATTTGATTCAGATAAAGTGCACACTTTTCTCTCGAGCCTTAACATGCCGCACCTATCCCCTGACCAACGTAGTATTCTGGAAAAGGTCATTTCAGAAGATGAAGTAAACTCGGCCATTACGCAATTGGCAAATGGTAAGACCCGGACCCGACGGATACTCGGGGGAGTTTTACAAAATATTAAAAACAGACGTCCTGCCCATTCTCACAAAACTATATAACGATATTTATCTAAACTCCGCTATAGTAGATTCCTTTTTTGATTCCCGAACAATCTTGATACCTAAACCAAATAAAGACCATACGCTCATGGCTTCCTACCGGCCAATATCCTTACTCAATCAAGACTATAAAGTTCTTGTAGTATAATGTTGTACCGTGTTAGCCATAGAAAGTAGTGGAAGAGTGAAGAAATCAGGCGATACCTTTTTCAGGCTAACTGAGTATATTTGATGGTGAGCTTTCTAGAGAACTAGCTCCCTTCTTCAGACAAGATGTTATACAAGAAATTGAAAATTCACAGACTTTTCATACACAAAAGACATGGACCTTCAAAGGGTCCTAGAATTCTTAAAAATAACAAATTGCAATATAAGCAGAGAAGTCATTTACAACAGGTCAAGACATCAACTATCTGAAAACTTGTGAGGCATGACGGAGGGGTCAGTAAATCTGCGTCTTATCTTACTGGAGCTAGTAATTAGCTATAGATATAAGGCTCTCCTGTTAATAGGTGGTGCTCCACCAGACTTGATAATAGAAAAGGAGTTATTCCTTCTTTCAGAAGCAAAAAGGGTTAAATGATGTGGTTAGAAATCAGGTTTTTAAATAGTGTGTATAGAGGTTAAGAGTTATATATAATAAAAGCTACGTTTTAGTGTTTAACAGATAGAGAGCTGATAGAGTTTAAGTTTGCCTACGGCAAAATAGTAAATATACCCTATTGTTGTACACCCACATCAACTCATGCAGGTACTCAGGCCACCTAGCCTTCTGGCTGTCCTCTAAAGTCCACAGCATCTGGATAAGGGTGCGGTTAAACCGCTCACAAGCTCCGTTCCCCTGCGGATGATATGGGATAGTACGGGAACGCTCAATCCCATACAACTGGTACAGTTCGCTCATTATAGCCCCTTGGAAACATGCCCCCTAGTCGGAAAGTATCCTCTGTGCGCACCCAAACACCTGTATGAAGTGCTTGCAGACCGCTTCAGCAGCAGACTCTGCAGTCTGATCCCTAGTGGGTACAGCCACCGCATACTTAGTGAAATGGTCTGTCATGACCAAACAGTACGAATGCCCAGAGGTAGAGTACCCAATCTGTACATAGTCAATCATCAGGAGCTCTTGGGACGTAGATGTGCGGATGGTCAGTGCTCTTACTTAACCCACAGGTACGACACTTGAGGCAAGCTTCAGACACCATGCTTAACAAGTCAGGGCAGTACACCAGTCGTTGAAGCCACTTATAGGTTTTGTCACTCCCAAAATGGGCGCCTCTCTCATGAGCTTCCCGAGCAGCCTCTGGCCCCAGGGACATGGGGATAACAATCTGTTTTCGGTGCTGCAACTCTGATTGTAAGTAGATGGTCCGGCACAGGAGACCCTGGGAAACACTCAGCTTATCCCACTGCCTCAACAGCTTTTGCCCCTCCTGAGTCAGCTGGGCCTGCTCTTCTGGCCGGGGCCAGACCCGAGACCGGACCCACCCCTTCACCTTCCGTATATCTGTGCAACCATCTTGGACCCTCTGCCAATCAGCCACTGTCTTTTCCAACACCATCGGCATCCCAGACGCCACCCCACTTGAGTGTGCCACGTCCTGGAACATAGGTAACCGACCAAGGTCGGGCATTTCAGTGTCTTCTAATTCTTCGTCAACACTGTGAGGTGATAGTCTACCTGGAACCCGAGAGAGGGCATCGGCATTACCATTTTCCCTCCCTGAACGGAACTTAATGTGGAATTGGTACTTTGAGAGTCGGGCCACCCATCTCTGCTCAAGGGCTCCAAGCTTAGCATTCTCCAAATGTGCCAATGGATTGTTGTCCGTCATGACGGTCACCTCTGCACCTGTCAGGTACTCTGCAAACCTTTCTGTCATGGCCCATACCAGGGCCAATAGTTCCAACTTAAAGGAGCTATAATTGCTCTCTGACTCTCGCAAAGACCGACTGGCATAGGCAATTACTCTCTCTCGCCCTTCCTGGACCTGGGACAGCACGGCCCCCAACCCATGTAGACTCCCATCAGTATACAACAGAAAGGGAGTATCGAACCGTGCATAGGCCAGAATTGGAGCACTGGTCAGCGCCTCTTTCACTGAGTCAAAAGCTTTTTGCTGCCGTGGTCCCCACTCAATAGGGCGATTCTTTGGGCCCCCAGCCGTACCTCTCACTAGCTCATTTAAGGGACCTGTCAGATGAGCGAAGCGGGGTATAAACCTTCGGTAATATCCGGCCAGTCCCAGGAATGCTTGTACCTCTCGTAGTGTACACGGCCGAGGCCACTTTTGAACTGCCTCCACCTTACCGGGGGCCGGGTGTACCCCCTCTGAGGTGACCACATGCCCCAAGTACTCTATCCGCTGTTTGAAGAGTTGACACTTCTTGATCTTGAGCCCGTGGTCCCGTAGTCGTTCCAGGACCTGCCGCAGTTTCTGAAGATGGTCTTCAAAGGAGTTCCCGAACACCACTACATCGTCCAGGTAGATCAGCACCGACTCAAAGTTAAGATCCCCCAGACAGTGCTCCATCAGTCTCTGGAATGTCCCTGGTGCATTAGACAGGCCAAATGGCATCCGATTGAACTCATAGAGCCTCATAGGTAGAATAAAGGCTGTCTTTGCCCTATCCTTCCTAGCCACTGGTACCTGCCAGTATCCGCTGGCCAAGTCGAGAGTCGAGAAAAACTTTTTTCGATGGCCGGCAGTTGCTGCTCTGGGGTGATGATCCCTGCTGTTGAAGCCGACATCCAAGATGTAGTTGATCCTCTCAGTCTCTGCAGAGTGTTCTTTCCTTTGTGGGGCTTTCTTTGACAACAGCTTCAATGCGCACAGTTGCACTCCTCTCTCTCTGTGGGTTCTCACACTTTTAAGCCCAGACGAAGCAGGAAAGCTCAGTCAATCTTCAGCCAGCATCTGTTCCCTCCTGCCTTCTCTTTGCCTTTCTTTCTTGTTCCTCCCAAAATGGCCGCGGCCACATGCCTCTAGTCGCATGTCTCTAGTCACATGTCTATCATTTGCATACACCAGTTTCCGGAGACAGTGGCATCTTGTGGCCAAACACCAGAATGCAACAGAATGCTTTACAATAATAAGTCACACATATGATTTTACTGAGTAAATACAATGCGGCTGTTCCACTATCCCACATATGCACAGATTTAAAATGTGAAACATGATCATAGTAAAAAACACAGATGTAACAGACATATTACAGACTTTATTTAAATCCCATAATATTTAAACTCAGCTTTCAAAAAACTTGAAAAGGAAGGAATTCTGCAATCTTTAGATATCATTTACGATTTCTGTTTTTACAGTGGAGTAAAGAAGTATTTAATACATTGGCAATTTTGAAAGTTTTCCTACCTTCAAAGAATGGGGAGATCTGTAATTGTTTATCATTAATACACTTTAATTGTAAGAGACAAAATCTAAATATAAATCCAGAAAATCACATTGTATGATTTTTAAATAATTAATTTGAATTTTATTGCATGCAATTAATATTTGATACAATAGAAAAACAGAACTTAATACTAGGTACAGAAACCCTTGTTTGCAATTACAGAGACCAGATGTTTCCTGTAGTTCTTGACCAAATTTGCACACACTGCAACTGGGATTTTGACCCACTCCTCCATACAGATCTTCTCCAAATCTTTCAAGTTTTGGAGCCCTCCAAAGACTTTCGATTGGGTTCAGGTCTAGAGACTGGCTGAGGGGTCCTATACATGCCTGTCTGAGGGGACCTTTAGCGCTACCTACCTGAGGGGACCTATACATGCCTACCTGAGGGGACTCATAGTGCTACCTAACTGAGGGGACCTATACATCCCTACCTAACTGATGGGACCTATACATGCCTACCTAACTGAGGGGACCTGTATATACCTACCTAACTTTGGGGGCTATCTAAACCTGCCTGAGGAGGCCTATACATACCTGCCTAAGGGGACCTATATATACCTGCCTGAGGGAACCAGTATATACCTGCCTGCCTGAGGTGACCTATACATGCCTACCTGAGAGGACTTATAGTGCTACCTAACTGAAGGAACCTATACATGCCTACCTAACTGATGGGACCTATACATGCCTACCTGCCTGAAGGGACCTGTATATACCTACCTAACTTTGGGGGCCTATGTATACCTGCCTGAGGGGACCAGTATATACCTGCCTGAAGGGACCAGTATATACCTGCCTAAGGGGACCTTTACATGCCTACCTAACTAAGGGGACCTGTATATACCTACCTAAACATGGGGGCCTATCTATACCTGCCTGAGGAGGGGACCTATAGTACTACCTAACTGAGGGAACCTATACATGCCTGCCTAACTGAGGGTACTTATACATGCCTGCCTAACTGAGGAGGGGACCTATATAGATTCCTATCTGATGAGGGAAGCTGTAGAGATGCCTAAATGAGGGGACTTATATACCTAAAAGTAAGTAGCTGCTGGAGAAGTGAGGAGTCTAAGATGTGTATGTAGTAAATTCTGTAGAGATGAGTCGTGGCTGGGAGAAGTCTTCATGGCGTTCTGAGGTGAACAGAAAAAAAACAACGGGAGGATGACCACTGTTTCCTGCGCTGGTACCTTGTCCGGGCGCAGTCGGGTGGCACTGGAGCTCTGTCCCTGGAAGAGAAGTTAACTACGCTAGCGGCCATATGTCCTGGAGGTCCTCCCAGCCATCCATATCCCAGGAGCAGGTGAGGGGAAAACACCATTCACATGTGACAGTGTAGTCAGGTGAGGGGGACACATAGTTTGATGCTTTAACTCTTTACTTTCCCGTCTGATTTGCCTCCTGCAGAACTTTCTGTCCAACTTTTTTACATTTATAGAAAGTTTTGCAGGATGTATGGTTTACTCTACTGAAGGGCGACCTACCTAACCTTGCTACGTTAGCTACTTACGCTAATTGTGGCCAGAGACAAGATTTTATACGGGATCGCTTGAATGACAATTCACTGCAGTACACAAGTACCGTAGTATATTGTACTAGCGATCACTTGTACAAATACCCAGATGAGACGGGAAAAAAAAGAAGATTTAAAACTACATTATTTTTAAATATTACCGCCATAAAAAAATGTCAGAATTGTGTCTTTGTGGTCACCGAACTTCTGCTATAAAATTGGAATTAAAGTCATATGCACCCTAAAATGGAAAATGATACAAATAAAATCCCTAACCCCATAACAACTTATCCCAGACACAGCTGAGTTGATAGAAGAGGTTATTGGTCTAAGAAAAACTGGTTAAACACATTAAACACTCTTTATAAATCTGGTATCAACAGAATTCCACTGACGCCCCAAAATAAATATAATGTGTCATTAATATCACATAGTAAGTTTCCACAAAAATAAACCACAAAAATGAGTTTTCCCCGCTCGCCCTATGTTTATTTTTTTTTATTAGTCTGGCTCTCTAAAACCTCTTCAATTTCTCATGTGGCCCCATGGGAAAATTAATTTCCCACCCCTGCCTTAGACAGCTCTTTGGTCTTGGCCATGGTGGAGAGCTTGGAGTGTAATTGGGTGTGTGGACAGGTGTCTTTTACACAGGTAACCAGCTCAAACAGTTGCAATTAATACAGGCAATGAGTGCAGAGTAGAAGGGCTACTAACAGGTCTGTGAGACCAGAATTCTTGCTGGTTGGTAGGTGATCAAATACTTAATTCATGCAATAAAATGCAAATAAATAATAAAAAAATCATAAAATTTGATTTTCTGGATTTTTTTCACATTCTCTCTCACAGTTGATGTGTATCTACGACAAAAATTATAGACCTCTTCTTTTTTGTAGGAGGGAAAAATTGCAAAATCGTCAGTGTATCAAACTTTTTAAAGTGTGAATTCATTTATTTAAAACTACAAACTAAATTCAGACATGTAGAACAAGCAAAATAAAACCACATTTCTTGTTGGACAGGATTCTTTAAAACTTAAAAAGAGAAGGAGGTAAGAAACCCACGCAGTTCTCACCACAGGTATTTTATCCAACTGTGCAAAAAGGATTAAATAATTGACGTCATCCATTTCTAAGTAAAGCTTAATGCTGTTTACATGAGGACAATACATAGGTGATGACTCACAGGACATGAAACTAACAGCAACAAATGTTTTACACACAGGTTATACAAAGACACAGCACATGCCAATATGATATAGGAAAGTGTTCTAAGTATACATATATAATATTTCAGCAATGCGTTTGATAAAATCATAGAAGTGTCTCTGGAACCCTAGTACAAATCTGAATACAATGAAAAAGGTACTTCAGGCGTGGAGGCTTACTTCACTGCCAAGTCAAGCATGCTTTTACTAACATGGCAGTTTACAGAAGGTGTGGCCAAACAGTGCAAACATTAAAAAGTGCCACCCCAACACAAAAAAGCTGATAATGATGCATAATTAGTTTATGGCGAATAAATATGTTTTTCTACCATTGAATTATTTTTTCCTCTTAGACATCACATTTTAAACAAAGTTTACTTTCACTGCCAAAAAAAAAGTCTATTGCTGCCGAATTACCTTTTTTTTTCTGCCTGCTCACTTTCACTTGGCAAATTGCTGCTAAAGGGGTTATCTGGGAGTTTAATGATGTCATAGAATACTATAAACAGCATTTATATGGAAAAGTAAAGATATCCCACTATCTTCATGTGTTGTTTTTCTTTTCTCTTGCCTCCTTATTCATCTATCATAAGATCAGTGAAACTTCCAGGTTGTGGGAGTGTCAGTAGTTCTCCAGCAGCTCTTTTCTAGATGTACTAGAATCCACTACAGTTACAATCTAGGACTTCTAAGAATCTGTCCCCTCATCCTCCTGTTCAGCCCTGCCCTGTACACCCTTACATCCTCAGGCATGTACACCTCATGCCCCTACATCTCCGCCCCATTTCACTTTCTGGTTGCCTGCAGCAGGCTGTGTTATAATACAGTGCACCAAACAGTTTGTAACATGGTAAAAAAAAACATAATTTCCTCACCTATAACATACAGTATGTAATATATGTACAAATATATAGTATTTGCTTGAAATATTTGTATATATGAGCTGTACATCCACCACAGCAGTTTCACAGCTATCCCATCATTGTAACTCTGATTGCTGTGGAGAATGTGGCATCACCCACATTTCCTGTACACTGGATAGCCTATCTAGCATCCAAGAAAGGTAGGTGACATCACATCCCCCACAGCAATCAGTTTCTGATCATGGGAAAGCTGTGTGCCTGCTCTAGAGGATATGTCATCATCCCTGCATCCAGTGATGTCAGGGCGGTGTCTCATGGTGTTTTACCTTGCACCACTACTACATAAAGAGCAGTAGGCAGGCTTTTTTTTTGACTGCTTCTGGATAATCTCAGAGGTCCTAATGTACATTCAGCCAATCAAACAATGCAAGTCTTCTGACCAGATGAAAAGGTCTATTTAGAAAATTTATTAAAAAGACATTTCCTATCAGAAGAGGTGAAAACAGTAACCAATAATGAAGGTAGCTAGACTTGCTAGCAGCTAGCAGTGATGAGTCACTATGTACACACAATTATCACTGTATGTCTCCACAGCTCTGTACTTGAATGATTACATTCCTGTCAGCACCTCTGTTTCCATAGTCACTGATGAGTAAATGACTCGTTTTGCAAAGCAGAACAGGTAAATACTTTTTAATGAGTATCAATTACAAAGTTCAATATATTCAAATTGTGAGTTCTCTAAAAAATAAAAAGAAGAACCAAAAACCTGTACAATCACCTTCTACTTTAGCACCGCTTTTTGTGGTCAGCATCAGTCTTTGTTCAGTTCCCTGCAGTAATGATGTGCTAGACCTGGAAATCACTGCTGGAACCAATAATAGTATGTCTACTAAGTCCAGTGAAAAATTTTAGTGGTTTCAAGGATTTACACACAGGGAAAGAATAGTTGGTACCCTTTTCTTAGAGAAAAAGAAAACCCACAACGGTCAGTGAAATAACTTGAAACTGAGAAAAGTAATAAATTAAAATTCACTGAAAATCAACCAATGACAATGAGACATTGCTTTTGAATTGTAATTTAACCAAAAAAATTAAAATAACAGGCCTGGCCAAGAATGATGGCACCATTAATCTTTTGAGACAAACACTGCATACAAACGGTGTCTATACCTGTCCACATATATTTTGGCCCACTCCAGTATAAGTTTTGAGGTGCCTTCTTCCGACTGCACGTCTCTTCCCCTTGCATAGATGTTCAATAGAATTTAGATCAGGGCTCATAGAAGCCACTTCAGAAAAGTCCAATGCTTTGCCATTCTTAGATATTTTTAGCTGTGTATTTTGGGTCACTATCCTGTTGGAGGACCAATGACCTGTGACTGAGATCAAGATTTCTGTCACAATCATGCCTTTTGAGCCTGGCAGTTGGAATTTGGCTTTTTCTCTGTCTGCTTTACCATCTAGAAAGACGACACCACATGCTCCAGCACTCCCAACTGTAGCTCATCCCCTGTCTGCCTGAGCTATAAAACCCAACTATGAGCACCAGTCTGGGCCTGAGTATTGATATGTATACTTGAGTCTACTACACTGGTGATTGGGCTCTGTAAGATCACTTGTCGGCCTTTTATCAAGATCAAATCTGGTTTTCTTTTTTTTTAATCATTAGATTTTTATTAAGATTTTCTAGCATTACAAACATTGCGATCAAAAGAGGAGTAAAACAAGAACTCCAGTACAGAACATATACAACAATAATAAGCCATGTTACATCAATCGAACAATATTGACAGGGTCAAGAACGTACAGCATATAGAGCAGATATGTTTCCCCTTTTTTTTTTTTTTCCAACTTATCCGCTATCCTCATCAGTGGGGGACTAAATATTGCTCTCTAACAGGGCCAGAAAATGATAAAGTATGTGAAGTACATCAGGTAGCATTGCCCGAAATCCTCCAAACCTGCCATCTTTCCTTCTGTTTCGCAATTAAGTGAGGAGGGACTGTAAGATTTAACTCACTTTGATATTGGGCATTAACTCTACTTAAGATTTTCGTGAAGTTAGGGGAAGACGTTGATTTCCAGTGGTGTGCTATAGTAAGCCTGGCAGCTATAAGAATATGTTCTATAACCGGTTGGTGGGTTTAGGGGATATCACACATACCCATATCTAGTAGTGCAAGTTCCTGTGTAAGAATGAACTGGGGGCAGTGTAAGTGTTGGATCAGTCGTTCCACCTTGATCCATAGATCCTTAATGACTGGACAGAGCCACCACATATGAGAGAGAGAACCGGCCGTCCCACATAGTCTCCAGCAAATTTGGAGGACCCTGGGAATATATGGGCAGTGCGGAAAGGAGTGAGGTACCATCGGAGGTGGATTTTCCTTGATAAGGCTACGTGGTTAATACATTTGGAATGTTTAGCCGTCAAATTCGCCGCCCTCCACCTCTCTTCCACTGAGAAAGATTTGGACAACTCCGCTTCCCACTTAGTCATGTAGTCGAGTTTAGCGTCACAATCTTCCTCCATTATCGTGGAGTAGGTTGCTGAAAGGCCTTTCAAGCGGTGGTTTTCTCCCAGAAGAAGGTGGTGGAAAGGGGACCTAGGAGGGGGAGGTAGGGGGGGTAGACAAAGAGATAATTGCGTGTCGTATTTGCAGGTACACTAAAATTGTGAATTTGGTAACGAGTATTGGGCGGATAGATCAGCAAAAGTCCTAAAGACTCCTTCAGTGAAAAAATCCCCAATCACCATAACTCCACTATTGATCCAGAGTTCCAGACAAATGTTGGGGATGGCTCCGTATAATACAGATAGGGGACAGTATGTTCTTTTAACATAGAGCTTGCGTTTAGCCACTATGTTTTGCTGCCATACTTTAAGTAAATGTTGAGTAGTGGGTAGGCTGTAGTGTGTGGAGGGAAGTTGAGGGAATCCGAGTATTGTTGCTAAGAGGTGGTCTTTGACCGATCCCCTTCTTATTGTTGTTCTCAATATTTGTCCAATGATGGAGATGAGGGACGTTCCAATGAAAATAGGAAGGCTACAAAATGGCAGAGATATTATATGCCCTTAAGTTAGGGACAGCCATACCCCCATGTCTTTTCAATAGGTAGAGATATTGTTTTTTAAAACGTGGTTTCCTAGATCCCCAAATAAATTTTAGGAAGAGAGTTTGGAGGTTATTCAACAGGGTTGTAGGAATCGTGAAAGGGAGGGCTCTTGCCAAATCTAAAAATTTAGGGAGGAGGAGCATCTTAGTGAGGCCAATTCTGGCCATCCACGATAAGGGGGTGTGACCAAATTTGGCAATTTCCGCAGATAAAGATGAGTATAATTCCCCCCAGTTGCACTCTATAGTCTTAGAAAGATTGGGAAAGAATTTGACCCCCAGATATGTAATGTATGAATCCGACCACATAAAGTTGAATTGGTACAGTCGAGCCCGAATGAGAGGTGGGCAATTAATAGGCATAATAGTGGACTTGGTGACATTTAGTTTATTAAAAGAAACCGATAAATAGAGTTTGAGGATATTTTTAGTAGAGCCGGGATGGAAATATCTGGTTTTTGGCACATGATGAGAACGTCATCTGCATATAAGCTAGCCGTATGGGTGTGGTGGGCAATATTGATACCAGTCACCAGTGGGGACATTCTGATCAGTTCTGCCAGTGGTTCAATGCATAAGTCAAAGATCAGGGGGGACAGCGGGCAGCCCTGCCTAGTGCCGTTTTTAGTAGAGAAGGAGTAAGATAGAAAGCCCGAGGAGTAGACAGTTGCAGAAGGTGAGGTGTATAGTGAGAGGATCGCTGTGAATATAGGGTCAGTGAATCCAAATTTAATAAGGACCTCCCGTAGATAGGCCCAGTTGATACGATCAAAAGCTTTCTCCCCATCGAGAGAAAGGAGAGCGGATGGAATTTTGTCTGCACACAACACGTGGAGAACATTAAAAACTCGTCTAATGCCGTCTCTGGTCTGTCGGTCTTTAAGAAAGCCTACTTGGTCTGAGTTAATCAGAGATGGGAGTATGACATTCATTCTGTTAGCGATGATTTTTGCAAAAAGTTTAATGTCCGAATTGAGTAAGGAGATCTATAGGAGGTCTATAATTTGACATGACATCTAGTGGTTTATCCGGTTTGGGAATGGTTACAATCGTAGCCGCTAGCATCTCTGCAGGGGGAGAATTTACCTCAGTAAAGGAGTTAAAGGTGGCTAAAACATGAGGACTAATTAGTGGATGGAAGAGTTTATAATATTCATTATTTAACCCGTCTGGGCCTGGAGAATTATTTAATTTGCATTGGTTGATGGCAAATTGAAGTTCTTGAGGAGTAATAGGGGAGTTAAGGGAAGTCAGTTGTTCCCCAGAGACACAAGGTAAGGACATCTTGGCCAGGAAAGATTGGATATGTGAAACGTCTAAAGGTGGGAGAGAAGGATCATCTCTGAGATTATATAGTGAATGGTAATATTGCGCAAAAGTGTTCACTATCTGTTGTGGGTCTGGGAGTTTTTGGTGGTTGGTTTTGAGTGAAATAATCCTAGATCTGGCCTGACGTTGCTTGACTCTGCACGCTAGCAATTTCCCCGGTCGGTCCCCTTGCAAATAGAAGTTCCATCTGAGTTTGGCAAGAGTTAATTCGTATTTATGAAGATTAAGGGCAACATGTATGAATCTCGCCACGTCGGGGCGCAGCTTTCCGCCAGTTTTCCGGCGAAGTTTGCGCCTGATTTATGACGGCGCCGGGGCGCGCTCATACATACTATGTAAAGTCCGCCGCGCCTCGCCAGTGTTTCGGGCGCAGTGCGGGACTTAGGCGCAGTGCGGCGCTGCACCTATGATTCGCCGCCCGAGGTAGTGCGCTCATACATATCATGTAAAGTCCGCCGTGCCTCGCCAGTGTGTGAGGCGCAGTCCGGGACTTAGGCACAGTGTGGCGCTGTGCCTATGATTCGACGCCCGAGGTAGTGCGCTCATACATATCATGTAAAGTCCGCCGCGCCTCGCCAGTGTGTGGGGCGCAGTGCGGGGACATGGGCGCAGTGCGGAGCTGCACCTAATATTCAACGTCTGAGGAGGTGCGTTCATACATGCATGGAAAAGTTCCCTGCGCCTCGCCAGTGTGTGGGGTGCAGTGCGGGACTTAGGCGCAGAAGGGACTGCGCCGAAGATGTTTTCCGATTCGAGACAGGCTGGAAAACAGCGAGAAATCATTCAACATGTCCGTGCGGAGTATGAATCAAAAATCGCCTTTATAAAGGCGGAAAACATTCTCAGAAAAAGAGCTCAAACCTCAAAAATAAAAATACCATAAAAAAAAATCACTTTCCAAAAATCTAGAACGGCGCAATATCAAGAATTAGGATATTGGAAATTTTGGGAAATACAGTAATTCAAATTCTGAAAGCTATTCTCATTGGTCGGCAGAAACCGGCCAATCAGAATAGGAGCGACAGTGAACCATTAAAACCTATGGAGAACTATTGACCAATCAGAATCAAAGGCGGGACAGTTCAAAATACAGTAAAAATGCAGAAAAGAGCTGATTGGTTGAGCTAGCGGGGGCTTGGCTATCCCAACCAATCAGAGCGCAAGCTACTTCTCCCATTGTAGTCTATGGAGAGATCGGCGCAATGCAATCTCGTCTCTCAGCACCGTGCGGCATGGAGTATGATTAAAAAAATCATTTTTATTAAGTGTAAAACATTATCAGACAAAGCGCTGAAACCTTCTATAAAAATAAATCAGTTAAATCCCTCACAACGCGTTTGTCGCCGAGACCGGCGCTACATAATGAATTGCAATATAGAGAATTGCCGGGAAATACAGTAATTCAAATTGTTTAAGCTCTTCTGATTGGTCGGCATAAACCAGCCAATCAGAATAGGAGCGACAGTGGCCCATTATATCCTATGGAGGAGTATTGACCAATCAGAATAGGAGCGACAGGGACCCATTATAACCTATGGAGAAATATTGACCAATCATATTCAAAGGCGGGACAGCTAGCGGGGGCTCGTCCAGCTTAGCCAATCAGAGCGCGAGCTACTTTCTCATAGAGTTCTATGGGGAAAATAAATTCCGAGCGAGCTCTGTGATTGGCTAATTTAAAAGAGGTGCGGTTATTTGGACCAATGGGAAAGCGAGCGACGCTCTTATGGGTTTTCTAATGCATTCGGGAATACAACAGTACATGGCCGAAATCAAAAGATAAGAGTACAGAAGTTGTACCGTTTAAGAGAGAAGGAAACCGTGTCTTTAATGAAGATTGCCACTCCCGCTTTCTTTAGTGCGAAGGAGGTAAGGAATCGAGTCGGGAATTTCCTGTGTTTTAACCTGTGGGAGTCCTGCTCCCTAAGATGTGTCTCTTGGAGACAAACAACATCTGCTCTAGATTTCAGGACATCTCTCCAGAGGGTTGACCTTTTAAAGGGCGAATTAAGCCCATTTACATTTAGAGACAGGATTTTAATCCCCATGATACCAGTTAAAGGAGTATATGAGAGATGGGTTATATTCCAGGTCAAGGACCATTTGAGAGAGGTAGGCTAAAAAAAATCAGACAATAGATCATAGTGTACATGGCAAGGAACTGAAGAGAACTAAAAATCTGCAATAGTAACAATCGAACCAACAACACATGGTATGCAATGTAAAAAAAACAAAACAGTATTCCCATGGACTGAGAACAAATTCCAGGTGGGGGAAGTCAGTCCTGTGGTAGAACCAACAAAAGAGGTAACCGCAAAGTTCATGGTTACTTAAGGGAGAGCATCTCCCCCGAGGGAGCCGGAGGACATAATCTAACTTCTACTGAGGTGATCAATCGCAGGGTTTATGTCCAGACCTACGTTGCTTTTCTGACCATAATGGGGTAATCACCTCTGGACGGGTTCAATGAGACTTCACCGGAGTTGTTACGGAGGATGGAAGCAGATCCCAGGAGACGAGGAAGTCTTTCACCATTGTGGGGCTGTGACATATGGTAACAGCGTTGTCTTTAGTAATGATTAACTTCACTGGGAAGCCCCAGTGGTAACTGATCCCATGGTCACGAAGGATTCTGGTATATTGTGCGAATTCTCGCCGTTTAAACATGGTACCTGCGGATAGGTCAGGGAATATGGCCAAATCTCGGTACTTATCTGGGAGGTTAGGATGCTTGCGCAGTGCTCTCAGGAAGTCGTCTTTGGTGCGGAAAAAATTAATTTTTGCAATCACATCTCTCGGGGTGGAGGGTGAGAGATGCTTCGGTTTAGGCAGACGATGTATGCGATCTATGGTAAGATCGATTGAAGATGCAGCAGGAAGCACCAAGGCCATGAGGTCTGTTAGGAAGGGTTGGAGTTGGTCTGAGGCGACGGATTCCGGAATTCCTCTGATACGGACATTCTCCCTCCTAGACCTGTCCTCTAGATCCATTAACTTAGAGGAGAGCCTTTTTACTTCGTCCTCTAAAGCAGTGTTAGCATCTATAAGGAGGTAGTGTGAACTTGTGAATTCCGACATCTTTTTTTCTATGTGGTCAGTTCTGGACACGAGTGATTGTATATCAGCACGGAATTCTGTCATCATAAGCTTGAAGTCTGCTTGTAGATTTTCACTGAAAGAGGCAAATAGACGCTGAAGGGTTGCTTCTGTTGAGTTAAGATGGTCCATTGGATCTTGGGAGTCCATGTCTACTGAGATGGAGTTTGGTGAGGTTGCAGTAGAAGGGGGAAAGACAAGACGCCGTTCCGATGAAGGGGGTTGAGAGGAAGACTGAGGGAAGAATTCGGTCAGCTTAGTCGGCTTAGCTTTGGTCTTTCGTTTGCTTGTGCCTCCCATCCGTTCTTCCAGTGTAAGGACTTTAGCACGAGGTAGAGGCCCAAAGAGATGAAGTGTAGTTGAGCAGGAGAGTGCACGGATGTATATAGAGCCTCGTTATATATATATATTTTTTTCCTTTTACTTTCCAGGTCACCTCACATTACTCCTCACTTCAATCTATTTGTCTGTCCTGGGCTGCAGGTGAGGGGTGTTCGCTTCTTGCGAGAAGGCCGTTCTGTAAGTGCAGGCTATTAAGAAGGAGTGCGTTGGGGCCACCAAGTCAGGAGATGTTCTTCAGGTGCCTCACCCGCGTATACACCGGTTTGCAGATGCAGATATAAGTTGTAATAATGAGGGATATATCTGTAGTCCGTAGGCAAGGTCCAGGGTCTGGAAAGTAGCTGTGATACAAGGTACAGGTGTACTGAAATGTATGACACAATAGATAAGAGTCCCTATGAGTGAACTGTACACCTTGTGGTGACTCTGGGGGGATCAGACTCTGTGGAAGCTGTGTCGGAGGTCAAGAAGCTCCTTTGATGCCCCTGGAGCCCGTTAGTATTGTGCGCAGCAAATGGGGTATTCTGAGAGTGCCAGAAGATGTTCGCCGACACGTGGCTTAAGGGGCCTGCCAGTCCCGCTGGAGCCGCCGAGGTATGTGAGCGGTAGTCTTTTATGCCTCGGGAGAGGACCTTGCGCTGGGTATAAAGGCCAGACTATGCTTCAGGTTGATGACAAGCTCGGGAGTAGCGGCGAAGGTGGGCAGGGAGAGCCGGGTAATGGCGGTACTTCGCGCCTTACCGTGTCCGCAGGGTTTCACAGGTGTCCGGCCGCTCTACCCCTCTACAGTGAGGACCATAGGGGGAGCCTCAGCCAGCACTCTCACGCAGCTTGCTCACTTCTGGATGTCGCAGGCAGTGATAGGTGAACCCTTCTTCTCCTCCTTTGTCCGCAGCGCAGCGGGAATACAGGCGCGGAGGGAAATCAGGCACGGCTGCAGCCTTGCTCTCAGGCCTCACTGCCGCGGACTGGGAACGGAGAGGAGTGCAGGCTCCAAACTGGACCCAAAGGTGGCAGGTGTTTCACGGTGCAGGTCCGGTGAGTTTCTGTGGGTCACCGACAGCAGAGAGGGTTTAGTTATTGCTGCTTAATCGCTGGTACTCCCGGAGCTCTCTCAATGTGCGTCTCCCTCCATGCAGGTCCAGGCCACGCCCCCCAGATCTGGTTTTCTTTATCTGGTTTTGTCTGAGAGGTGTTTGAGGTATCCTGCTCTTTGGCCTTGGGGGATGGTCTCTTTTAGCAGAGAGACACTTTACCCCCTTGCTGCAATTAGGGAGTGTGCTTAGTCCCCAGACATAGGATAGCAATTGCACTGTTTTGGGATCAGGTGGTCGTCTGATCATCTGATCCTGATGAGTGTTTTCTCGGAGTGAGAATTTGCATGTTCAGAGGCTTTTTGATGTTCTTGGAGATATTCTGATCCTTGGTCCTGGGACTAGCTTTGTTCTTGGAATAGCGTCATTCCTTAGATCTCCTAGTAGTGAGGGCTCTGCCTCTAGTTTTCAGAAAAAATGCCTTTTCTTTTGGGATGGCATCAGGAGGCCTCCTGTTGCATAGGTCAGTATGCATAAAACTGGAGGAGGAACACTGCCAGCAGAAGAACCTGCACTATAGTAATGGTAATTGTTTGAATTCTTCCTCCTCATAAAAAAGTTGTGATACACCTATGTTCTCACGTTTACAACTTTTGTCATTTGTGAAAACATGCATCTGATACTTACTGGTACAGACGAGAATGATGAGCGATTACATAGCCTCAAATTCTCTTTCCTTCATAGGGAGGAGGATTACCCACTGGTGCTGTGTAGTGATGAGCGATTGTGTCAACTATCGTTATCGAGTCGATATCGACAATTATCATGACGATAGTCGATAGTCGATAACAGATTATCGCCGATGAGCATTAAAGTCTATGGGAGAGGATCAACACCTTCATTCTTACACCCAAACAGGGCTGGAGAAGCTGGAATTAACATCCACAAAAGTAAACTGGATACGTGCTACATCTTAGGCAACACAATTAGGCAAGAAGCGTCACAGAAAAAAAACTGACAGACTTTTCACTATCCCTGTCCTGTACCACAGCATGACCCTTAAATCTGCATGACCCACAAATTAAAAAGTGCCAGAATGCAGTATTATTTGAACCGATGGAGGGTTCTGCGCCCGGAGTGAACGGCTGCAGGCGCAGCAGTGAGACCTGAACAACAAGGTACCTCGGGGCCCCGAAACAGAGGCACGATCCAGCGCTGACAGCTGGGTAGCCACAGCGACAGACACAGCCGCAGGTGCTGGGGGAAGCGCGGGAAGCTCAACGGCGCCAACCGCCATTTTAGATTGTCTCCCCCTGCAGCAAGCATTCACCAGACAGATTCAGGAGGGCTCCGGAGGGGGAAGAGGAGAGAGGCACGGGGAATAAAGGGAGAGGAGTGGAAAGGGGAGAAAAAGGAGAAGGAAGAAAAAGAGAAAGCACAAATAAAGCCCCCAACAGAAATATCGCCTCCCTGACAAGGACAAAGGCAGCTTTGGCAGTGACTTAGAGTAGCTGCAATCACCAGTCACCTGCCTAGACCAGACAACTATTTGACTCACTGTGCTCCATCCCCACCAACTTATTGCCTTACATAGCAAGGGAAGACGCAGAAGTAATAGACCCCCCAGAAACGCCCCCACTCCGGGCCTACAGACATATCTGACTTTGCTCTAACTAACTAGACATTCCGCCCTGTAGTGACCAGGAATCATAGCCCCCAGCCCCCACTCTGAGCATAAAAACATCAACTAAATCAAATCAAATCAAGAGACACCAATAGCCAACTTATAGCCCGGCTAACATCTGACTAACTGAAATATAGACACTATCCCATACCCACGGAGGGGTTTATGGACCGATACCTCCAAAAGATGGGGAAATCTAAAGCATCCAAGCAACAGCCAAAGGGAAACAAAACACTTCCCCCAGAGCTGGAAAATACAGAAGACCTTCCAATATCCGCAGAATGGGAAGGTATATCTCTCCACCCAGATGGCTTAGCTGCCACTCCAAAAGCTAAAACTAACGACAAAGACTGCATACCAGAAGATAACTACAAAAAAGATAGCCACAAAAGTAGCATGCCTGATTGCCCCAGACTTGCAAGAGACTCTGGCGAACACTGTGGCACATACGTTTGCGCAAATCAAGGGTGACCTCACTGATCATAGCAACAGACTGGAAGAGCTGGAGTTTAGGGTCCAGTCACTAGAAATGGACGCAGACGCATTGAGATCGCAATTGAAAGACACCCTTGCAGATAACAAACGTCTGTCTGAAACGCTAGACGACCTCGAAAACCGTTCCAGACGGAACAATCTAAGGATTCTAGGCTTGTCAGAAGCTTTCCTCCAAAATACTCTACATTTGCTTTGTGAAAGAGACATCCCTGACCTGCTGGGCCTCTCCAGAAAATGCGCAGGAGAAACAGCTCATCGCATTGGACCAAATCTAAGGGGAGATGGAGAGATCGGCATCAACCAAAGAGGAGGGGAAAACACACGAAACAAGCCGAGACAGGTTATCGTGAAATATTTGAACTATTCAGACAAGTCGTACATACTACGAGCCTTCAAAAGGATGAAATCCGAGCTTAATTACCAGGGACACCGTCTACTAATTTTTGAAGACTGTATCACAGACAAGAGAAATTTGCACTATTATATCCTGCAGTACTCAGAGTCTTTCATAAAAATGGGAATTACTCGACATACCATACGCCGACTGACGCTCAAGCATTTCTGGATAGAGGGCGACGCTCACCTCAAGATGGATCTCCACGGACACCACCTCGCCGACATAACTCACAAGGCAGCCCCTCCAAACATTGGATTGAGGAGGACAATGTACGCTCCAGACCGCAGTCCCAGAGCCCAAAAGAACAGCGCAAGAGACCAGACTCGGCTCTGGGCACCTGACGTAGAAAAAGAAATTTACAGCCTTGGGAACTGGATTTGTAATTATATTATTTCAAACGTGACATGAGAGACTGAGACTACTTCTTAAGCTGATGCCTTATCGAGGTACTGCAGTGATAGGTTTAAAAGGTGTACAGCGATGCCTCCGACACACTTCTCCCCCCCCCCCCCCCCACTCCCCCTCTCCTCAGGGTGTGTATGGGTTTTTTTTTTTCTCTTCTTTTTCTCCCCTCCCCCCCTCCGAGGGTGGTTGGCCCCTTGTGTCTCCTCCCTGCCCATTAATACGGGGCCGGCGGGGGGTCCCGATGGGAGAGCCACCCGAAACCTTGTAATATGCAAACCTATTTTAAACACTAATGGAGGTACTCCGGTTACACACCTATGCTCTACATAATAGCAAGTTATTACACTTTTCTCCCCCCCCCCCCTCCACCCCCGGGGTGTGTATTGTGTTGTTGTTTTTTGTCCCTCTCTTTTCTTCTCCTCCCCCCCTCAGAGGGCGGTTTACCCCTTGGGTCTCCTCCCTGCCCATCAATATGGGGGCGGCGGGGGGTCCCGATGGAAGAGCCACCCGAAACCTTGTAATATGCAAGCCTATTTTAACCACTAAAGGAGGTACTCCGGTTACACGCCTATGCCACACATAGTAGCAAGTTATTACAAGGTGTAGCCGCTCCCGGATAAGCAGAAGGTATTTTTACAACTATCACCGCATGGAGGAAAAAAGTGAAGTCCTCAAAAGAGGAACACTGAGGGGGCGTGGCCTGGCACCGCTCTAGATGGCCGCATAAACGACTCTCTCCTGAGACCTAATGCTGATTTAGGGGGCTAGATTGGCAAAACTCCTGGTTTCTGGATCGGGGTGTGCATAATATTGGAGGATATCTGAGCGGCGATCCCTGAGTGTGCCCGGGAGTGAAACCTCCGACCCAGAAGCCTCCCGACAAGCTGAGAAGATACGGGCGACATCTGAGGCCTGACATCGCCGCGGGATCTCCACGCGCGCTCGCTCTTACGGCGCGCAGCACCAAACGCTGGGGCTCCAGCGACAACACACAGGCACTTACCTGCAACGCTTGGCGACCGCAAGTCCCGAACGGAGCACTGAGCGGAGGAGTGGCAAGACGCTCCGGGACAGCTCTCGCAGAGGTAGGAGAGAGGCGTGAGTTAGAGATCGCCTGCTTGCAGCTCCACGTCACACCTGAGAGACGGCTCCGTCCTGCTATAACACCAGCACGGGCTCTTAGACCAGGGGACTGACGGAATAACTCCCTACTGAGGAGCGGCCCCTAAGAGTCTGGGGGGAAATCTCTGTAAGCCACCAGCAATAGCAGTGACAGCTGCTGCCTTATAACTCTCCCCAAAACCTACAATGAGCAGTTGATAAGCACTGAGACCTCTATTTGCTTTTCCCTTAAGATATATGATATAGTGAGGAGCACACTCACTTAAAATTCTAGCCTGGCTAAAAAGCCCGCGAAAATTCCCGCCACTAGATTATACAGACACCATCTTCTTCTTCTTCTCCGTCTCCCTCACTGCTCATTTACATGAAGGAATTAGCAGTTTAACGCCACTAGAGGGAGACATTGCTTTTCCATATATGCTGACACTATTGCAAACTGCAGTGAAGTGATAATAACAGCCAAGACTTTTACTTGCTTATTTCTTGGAGTATAAAGCATAGTGAAGGACAGACTACCTTAAAACCCATGTCTGGATAAGAAGCCCACGAACAATCCTGACTCTGTATTCCCTGAGCACCATCTTCTTTACCTTCCTCACCGTCTAATTTCTCTGGGAGAAATGACAGACAAGTGTCACTAAAGGGAGATATTGCAGCACTCAATAAGCCAATACTAATACAAGGTGCAAACTGAATAGTCTTTACTGAATATTGTGGGGACTTTTATGATTTTTGACCTGCATCGCTAGTACCTGGTGAACTTTATCTCAACATCCTACCCTGGCTAAAACTAAAAAGGCTAATAATTCGACCCTAAGACATTCCAAATATAACTCAGTGGTCACACATTCTATTAAACATTATTTGAAAACCATCCCAAGCATTAGTGCAAAGACATTATCCTCTCTCAGCACTATATCAAGAGACCCTAGCCCTACACAAACCACGGGGGACGGCATCAACATGCCGAGACATCCGAAAACCCTGGGCTCTGCCAAAAAAGCAGGGTCCCAACCAAACCTGCGGTCTCAAGAATGGTCGGATCCTACAGAAGATATGCTATATGTAATCACAAAATCGCGATCAATGGGAGCGCAGGGCTCTGACTGGCACTCATCCTCTGACTCACTCGCAGAGCCAATTGAAACAGATACCGGCTCCTTACCCCACTCTCAGGAATGGAAGAAATATCTCAGCCACCTTCCCACACGACGTGACTTCAGGGCTATGGTCGCAGAAGTTAAAAGCGCCTGTAAGACAGAAATAGCGACAATACGCACTGACCTAAAAGCAATAGCAACTAGAGTAGAGGAGCTGGAGGGAGCCCATGATGATACGAGATCATACATATCAGACCTCCAGACACAGGTGTCATCTCAAGCTCAAATGCTTAGAGCTACTACTAAACACTTAGAAGACCTGGATAACCGCAGAAGGCGAAATAACATTAGAGTTAGAGGAGTAGCGGAATCCAAAGGCCAGGAGGATGTACATATGATTCTTACCAACATTTTCAACTCTATTCTTAAGGAGCAGCCGACACACAACATTAAGTTTGACCGAGCTCATAGAGCGCTTAAACCAAAAATCGGGACTGGCACACCTAGAGATATAATATGCTGCCTGCATGACCATGAATTAAAAGAGCGAATTTTAAACTTGGCTAGAAAACAAAAATCCATTAAGTATGAAGAATCGGATGTTCAACTTTTCCCTGATCTATCATGGTTGACATTGCACAAGAGAAGATGCCTGCGACCATTATTATCAGAGCTTAAGAAACGAAATATTACCTACAAATGGGGATTCCCATTCATGTTGATTGCGACAAAGAATGGCAAGTCATCCGTGCTCAGGGCACATGAGGATCTTAAACAATTCTGCTCTTCCTTACAAATCCCCACACCGGACAGACAGGACTGGGAACTCGACTCACCTTCTGGGCCTCCCCAACCAATTTGGCAGCCAGTACAAAGCAAAAGACAACGACGACTAATTCCGGGAACTCCGGGAACAGGAGGATCTTCACCGACATCAAGCTCTTCACCAAAGACTTGAGTATAGCTAATACTATATATATATATATTACTTTAGATTCCTTTTGGTCTTTAATACCGTGGTGGTTTTTCCTGTCGAACGACCATGGTATCACTATTAGAGACCAAGATAAAACGTGCGCAAGTAATAATTAAATAATGGATACAGCCCCCTATGCCACTGGGTTGCCGAACTCTCAGAACCTTTGTTTCTATCTTTTCCTTCCCTACCAACCCCCCTATCCCGATCCCTTTTCCTTCATCCTTCCTTATCATCCCTTTCTATGCATACATCTAAGGTTCGTGACTTCGGTACCCTGACTAAAGTGGAGCAATTATTATTTCCCTTTTTTTTTTTTTTTCTTTCTTTCTCTTTTCTCTCTCTTTTAATTTGCCTTCCCGCTTTTTCTTTTTTCTTTTTATCCTTCTCCACGGCTGATTTACATCTTTTAGAGGTCTAATGGAGGAGTAGAGTGACGCCATCCACTATACCCCCACTAGAGGTTATGCCGGTTCTTGGTTCCTACCTCCTAATTTTTCTTCTTACGTTCTCCTATATTGGGGAACTCGAGTTGGTAAGAGGATGTAAACATTCACCTCAGGACTCTTTACTACCCTTTCTACGGCATCTAACCATTCCTCTATACCAGGGTTTTAAACTCTGGTCCGATACTATATCGATCACTGTTAATGTTACAATTTTGAAATTGTTGTTCAATGTTTGTGTATTATTGTCTTGTCCGCCCCTACCCCATCGTGTCCATACCCCTAAAATTGTCAAACAGCATAGTATTTGGACTACAGAATCACATGACATAATGATATTCTCTCTCACTATGCATAGATATGGCTAAGTTCATTTCTATTAATGCCAAAGGTCTCAACTCTGTCTTTAAGAGGCGCCTACTGTTGACAGAATTAAAACACTCAAAAGCTGACATACCATTCATTCAAGAAACACATTTCAATAAAGCAGGAGACTTTGCTTTTGTCAAGGGACTTTACCCTCATAGTTATATAGCCTCTATGGATAAAAAGAAGGCCGGAGTGGCTATCTTGTTATCTCATACCTGTCCATTCCAGGTGTTGGATTCGGTAGTGGATCCACGGGGGAGATATGTTATACAACATGGTACCTATCTGGGGAATCTGTTCACACTTTGTAATTTATATGCCCCTAATCAAGCGCAAATATATTTTCTAAACAGAGTCCTCCAAAGACTTCAGCGAGTTCTGCCTTCTACGGTAATAGTAGGAGGCGACTTTAATTTAGCTTTTTCGGACTCAATGGATAGATTACGATTTGGAGAAATGTGCAGGGAGGACCCTCAGCCTCACTCTCTAGAGCATTTCGCAAAACTATGCGAAAATATGGGTTACTTGACCTCTGGAGAATAGCCCATCCTCAGGAAAGAACATATTCTTTCTTCTCTCCCCCTCACAACTCACATTCTTGTATTGATTACTTCTTTGGCAATGTCTTGGCATTGAGACGGATGGCGGATGCGGACATTGGTCAGATAACATGGTCAGACCATGCCCCAGTGACACTTTCATTAGTGTGGGATAATGTCCCAATGCGCCGATGCCACTGGCGCTTAAATGAGAAGCTGATTAAACTTTCCCTGACGCGAGAGGAACTAGCACAGCATATTAGTAACTACTTTGAGGCCAACGAGGGGTCAGTTACGTCACCCGCCGTTCTATGGGAAGCCCACAAGGCGGTCATTAGAGGTTGGTGCATTGCAATAGGCAGTAGGCTTAAGAGAGATGCTGGTTTGCGGAGAGAGGGTCTGAAATCACAGCTCAGGGAACTGGAAGTAATACTGGGTGACAACCCATCTCGACCTACCCTGAGAAAAGTAGTAGCCATACGTTCCCAGTTGCGATCTCTGGAGTATGAGAGAACGGAAAAGCTCCTATTATTTTCTAGACACAAATATTATGAGTGGGGCAATAAATCGCACACGTTGCTTGCTAAACAATTGCGAGAAGACACAGCGAGCCGGACACCCCATGCTCTAACAGATGCATCTGGGAAGGTTACATATGATCCGGATAAGATATCCGGCCTGTTTTATGATTTTTTCTCAAGACTCTACTCACTTCCGGACACTCTCCCTAGAGATCCCGAGGCGAGAAACTGTGTATTAGAAGATTTTCTCAACTCCTGTAACCTCCCTGCATTGTCCCCGGAAGCGAGGTCCTCTCTTAACTCACCTATTACCTCTGAAGAGCTAGGTGATATCCTGAAGTTACTCCCTAACGGGAAGTCACCAGGACCAGATGGTCTTACATATTTATACTATAAGACCTATAGCTCATTACTCTCTCCATATCAAACGCAATTATATAACTCTCTGTTGGAAGGAACAAATAGCCCATCTTCTTTTTTGCACTCCTACATCTCTCTGATTCCGAAGCCAGATAAAAATCCTCTAGAAGTCGGTAATTACAGACCAATTGCCTTGCTAAATTCAGACTTAAAATTTTTTACCAAAATCTTAGCTAACAGATTGGCGATATGGTTGCCTCAATTGGTCCACAAAGATCAAGTTGGTTTCGTGCTCAATCGCCAGGGAGGGGATAACACGAGACGGGCAATAAATTTGATAGATGCAATGAACAATTTTAATAACCCGGCCCTGCTCCTCAGTTTAGATGCGGAAAAGGCCTTTGACCGGCTTAACTGGTCCTACATGTTTAAGGTCTTGGAACATGTTGGCATTTCGGGCCCTTTCCTAACCGCCATACGTGCGCTATACTCGGCTCCTACAGCAACTATCAAACTCCCACATAATATGTCACCATTAATACGGATCTCCAATGGGACTCGACAGGGATGTCCGTTGTCGCCTCTGTTGTTTGTCCTTTGTGTTGAACCGCTCGCGTCCGCCGTCCGTCTCCACCCAGACATCAGGGGTGTTTCTATAGGAGGTAGGGAATTTAAATGATCACTTTTTGCTGATGACATACTGTTGACTCTGACGTCACCGCATGTCTCTCTGCCGAATCTACACACACTACTAACCAAATTTAAAATACTCTCAGGGTACAAAATTAATACTACGAAAACGGAAGCCCTTCCCTTAAACATCCCCCACATGCAACTAGAATTACTGAAGAGTAATTACCGTTACAATTGGAGATCTACTTCTTTGAAATATTTGGGGGTAAACCTGACAACCTCTTATTCTTCATTATATAATAACAATTTCCCTCAAATGTATCAGGAGATACGTATGTTATTACAGAAGTGGCAGACCCTGCCACTCTCTCTATTGGGCAAAATTGCCGCGGTCAAAATGACCATCTTACCTAAACTACTGTATCTGTTTGAAGCTCTCCCGGTCCCTGTGCCATTGGCTCATTTGAAAGCTATGCAAGCGTCGGTCTTGCGGTTTATTTGGGGAGCACGCCGGCATAGAATAGGAAGGAATGTAATGCTGACGGGAAAGGATAATGGGGGACTGGCAGTACCAGACCTCAAAAAATATTACTGGGCCGCACAGCTCAGACGGATACCAGCGTGGTCCACACTTTATGCATATTCTAAATGGGCAGAAATAGAGAAATTGTGGATGGCTCCGATGCATCCCAACTCCCTGTTGTGGGCAACATCCCATATACAGGAGAACGGACCTCTATTGGGACCCATCAGACTGACGAGAGATGTGTGGAACCGTTGCGCTAAGAGATTTGGGCTTTGCTCCCCATCTTCTGCAATGACCTCTTTTCTATTTAATCCCATGTTCCCAAGTGGAATGGGAGGCTTATATATGAAGCCATGGTATGACCGGCAACTCTTCAGAATAGCAGATATAGTAGACTATAAAACCCTACAAATTATCCCTTTTAAAACCTTACAGGAACGGTTTCGCTTACCAGATAGTAGCCACTATTCCTATCTCCAGATCACTCACTTCTCTAGATCAGTGTTGGGGGGAAACATAGTTACTCGACCTACAAGATTTGAATTGACATGTAAGCTCTGTACCTCGACTAGGGGATTGATTTCCCAAATTTACTCCATGCTATCCCATCCCAATCCTGAGGAGCTTCCTAAACATCCTTATATGGGGAGATGGGAGGGATACCTGGGGAAACAGCTTTCTGGGGAGGAGTGGAGATTGATTTGGAGGAGAGCAGGTCAAACGTCCCAATGCACTCAATATAAAGAAAATCAGTATAAAATCATCATGTTATGGTATCACACACCCTCCTTACTACACAAAATGAATCAGAATATCCCGGATCAGTGTTGGAGATGCAGGGCTCGCGACGCAAACGTTTTTCACATTTTTTGGGAGTGCCCCCTGATAAAGAGTTATTGGAGACAGGTTAGAACGTTGGTTGATAATATCACGGGAATCCGGTTGCCTATGACTCCCTTATGCTTTTTAATGAACATCCATTTCCCCCCAGCTCGGAAAGCCACAGTGCATTTAATTTTACATATTCTCACGGCAGCAAGATGCGTAGTCTCTGTTTTTTGGAAACGGAAAAATACTCCTGTGTTGGAGGACGTACTCTACAGACTTAGAGAAGTGAAGGTGATGGAACAGCTTACAGCCTCTCTAAATAACACTCTGGATAGATTTGAGGAGATATGGTCTCAATGGGATGGGTATTGTACCAGACATGGGATATGAGCACCAAAGATTAATGACCGCATATACCCTCTAGAATGTTCTTGTCACAATCCTCCAATGTAACAGCAACAATACAACCCCCCCCCCCCCCCTTCCGTGTCTGTCTTGTCACTTGTTTAGTTTGTAATTAAAAGACATTCCCACTGTTCATATATTTTGGTTTTTTATGTAAAAATGCTTTGATTACTCCTAGAATGTGGATATAATACATCGCCTAAAAGATGTTCAGAAACCTTAAATATGCTATTCACCATCAGGAGGCATAGTAATTATATATTATTGTTTCATGTACTGCTTCTCACTGTAACCAATGATATTATTGAACATTGTAATGTTCCTGTTTAAAAAAAATCTTTTTATAACAATAAAAACACAGTTAAACCAAAAAACACTTTGCACAGGATGAATTATGCTGGGAGCAACAAATAGTATAATGTGTGATAGCTGAGGAGGAGACTAAAAACTGACTGAGGAGACTAAAAACTAAAATATGGAAATTATTTAATTATTGATTCGCACTTTAATCCTGATTTTTTTTTAAGTAAGCAGGAAATTTATCATTTGATGTGTGCCAGTTTATTGGCATACAAAAATGACATATTTTTTGAAAAATTTGCATTTTTACCAGATTTTTGCCACTCTCAACACTTTTCTAATACTAGGTCGGACTTATTAAGAGGGACATGGCCTCCTATGGCTCAACACTTTAACTATAATTAACTCCAGAAAGTTTTATAAAATATAGCTGAAATCCACAGCAGCTCATAGCTGGCATATCTAGATGTAGCAAAATGTAACTTAACGTCGATATCTTACTGTACCCTGTTATCTGCTATCACAACAAATGCCATTGAAAAAATTGATAACTTTGTGTGCCACAATATCAGTGTGAGTTATCTGTCAAGTTTACCTTTACTACATCTGTATTTCAGTTTCAGTCTCATCAACTGATAAAAGACCACCAAGGGCCACATGTATGAAAACTGTCTAGGTTTAAGCCTTTTTGTGTTGCCCATAGCAACCAATCAGAGTTCCCCTTTCAGTACAGTAGCCATAGGGTGGACCCTAAGAATCCACTGTTGTGCCCCGGGAATCAACTCCATTGGTGGCCTTCAGGAATCAACTCCACTGGTGGGCTTCGGGAATCAACTCCACTGGATGGCCCCAGTAATCAACTCCACTGGAGCACCCCTGGAAACAACTCCACTGGAGTGCCCCAGGAATCAAATTCTTTGGTGTGCCCCCAGACTCCACTCCACAGGTAGGCTTCAGTAATCAACTCCACAGGTGGGATTCAGTAATCAACTCCACAGGTGGGCTTTAGGAATCAACTCCACTGGTGGGCTTCAGGAATCAACTCCACTGGTGGGTTTCAGGAATCAACTCCACTGGTGGGCTTCAGGAATCAACTCCACTGGTAGGCCCCAGGAATCAACTCTACTGGTGGGTGTCAGGAATCAACTCCAATGGTGGGCCTCAGGAATCAACTCCACTGGTGAGCCCCAGGAATCAACTCCACTGGTGGGCCCCAAGCACTTAAGTCCAACACTGACCCGTCTTAATCAATTTCCTCTAAGTGTTTCCCACTATATAAACTGGAACATGTGCATTAGAATAATAATAACCACTGAGTTATAATAAGATTATATCTAATAGTTTATTAATCTTCACAATAGACATGGGTCACCTTATGGCAGCACTCTCAGCATGAGGATACAGATCAGATCAAACAGTAGGGCTTCTTATGCATTGTACATTATTATATTGTGTAACATTTGTTGGGGTGCACTTACAAATTCAGTCATGCTGCGATTTTTCATCACAGTTTTCAAAATCATCCACAAAACTGCAGCATTTCATCACGTTATCGGAAAGTTACAGCAAAAATTTTAAAATAACCACTAACATGTGAATAAGCCCTTTTGGTTCTTGTAATTTTAGCTATTCACTGTAGTTTAGTGACTAGTTTGATTTATTGATTTGAATTAAGCGAATTAAAAGGACCCTATGGTTTAGATATCTTATCTTTCAAGCTTTAACCCACCTCCCCCATGAGTCAAGCTCCGAGAGGCCCCTCACAATGATTTTTGGTAATCCACTATATAAAAATAAAGCTCATTTCTATGTAATAAATAGTTCTAGAACATTCTGATATACTTTGAGTTTTAGTTCTTTACCATCATCAAAATTTCTGTTTTTAGTAAGTGAACACAGACAGAGGCTGAAGATCTAGTAAACACCCAATAATAAATATAGCTGAAGGTTTACAATTGTGTCCAGTGTAGCCAGTTCTCTTAGAGTACAGCCACACGGCATATGTAGAATGCCGGTCACGTTTGGCTGGTATTTTATCATCTTTTGCATGGTTTTGGGGGACAATTCTGTTTGCAGATTTGCCTGTCCCCCATAACCATTGAATTGCACATCTTCCGCCTTAAAACTGGGCAGAAGATTGTGCGTGATCCAAGTTTTTCGGAATGCTGGTGGCTGAAAATCCATCCATGGTAGATTACTGATTGGATTTTCTTTTAAAGTCTATGGGAATGGTTTCTTGTCTGTTTTCAGACGGTTTCCAGATCTGCAAACCGTCTGAAAATCTGACCAATAAACCAAGAACAGTGGAGGTACCCGTAGGGTACGTCCAAAAGAGGAGTAACATTTAATTGTCGGATTCTGCTGTTGAAAACCACATTACCGAAATCCAAATGCTTATTGCATGTGGATTTAGGGTCGTTCTTTTTACTTGCATTTTAATCAGAAATGAGTCATATTAATTTCTATGTCGTTTTGGATGTGAATCTGCGTTAAAAACTCAAACTTCATAACATTTGCCCTCACCCCTTTATTTATAATTTATATCCCCGATTCCCCTCTTCGGGGCCGTTTTATGGGTTTCCCCCAACCCCAATTTGCTCATCCTTCATAATATTAAAATTACCCACAATATTAAAATTTCCCTTTTTTTTTTTTTTAAATTAAATGCAAAATAAAACCCCTTTAATAGCACAAAGACATTTTCTTAAAAATATAAATGGGGTAACCGTTACGGGGAAAAAGTTGCAAAGTCCAACCCTTTTCAGTCCTTTCAGACTTATTAAAATTTGGGACCTGTCGTTCCTCTGATTTGTGTAGCCTCCATCACCTCCTGCCCCTTTACCCTTGCTACGTTTCCCGGGGCCCCGCCCCCTTGTCAAGCTTTCGGGGTTTTTAAAAAGGGTTTCTAATATATGAAAAAACAGCCCTTTTAAAAAACAACATTTAAAAAACATCGGTGTTTGGGGGTAATTTGTTTTTTTTTTAATTCTTTTATATTTTGATTTTTTTAAATATTTTTTTGAATTCTTAACTTATCTTTTTTTTTTTTTAATTTTATTTTTTTTTGTATTTTTTATTTTTTTACCCTAAAAAACCCCGTCCCCCTGGGGGTGAGGGGGACTTACAGAAACACACTAAACCTTACACTCTTCATTGAACCACACGCGCAAAAGTCTGAAACTGGTTAACCAGTAACTTCTTTTCCTTAGTATTTGTTTTTTGTTATATCCTCAGTCAGGGTTACTATAAATTTTTCCCTAAACACACCTTTTTAAAATCCCATCCCATTATCCCCGGCACTCATAAAAATGGGGCGACTGTAAATTTCCCCAAAATTTTTTTTGGTTTTTTGTTTTTTTCCCTTTTCCCGTTTTCAGTATGATCTTTTCCCCTTCTTTTTTCCCCTTTTTATTTTTATATAATCTGTTTCTGAGGACCCAAATGTTTCATTGACCCTTTTTTTTAATTTTTCCCTTTGCTTTTTTGTCCTAAATATGTTTTTTTCCGCTTTGGGAAACTCAACAAAAATATGATTTTTTCAGCATGGGCAAGTGAAAAAACCTTTTAGTTGTACTTCATTTCCCCCTTTTGGTGTTTTATAAAATTTCCCTTTTAAAACCCACTACACATTTTTTGAATGATAACAAGGAAAGGTTCCTCGTTTCTGTTTTCCCAAAAATTTGTTGCTTATTTCTCTCGATGTTTTTTTGGGAAATTATCTGTTTGAATAATATAATTCCCCACTTTTTTTCCCTTTCCCGGTAATAAATCTGGGTCTCTCTATAAAAATTTTCTGTGTATGGGGTCTTTTCTTGAAGAAATTCCCCAAATTTTTTAGAAAAATACTTTCAAAAATTAGATTCGCATGTTTGTCATACTTGGAGATAAAATCAAATTTTTTTGGTTCTGTTAATTCCTAGTTTTTTTCTTTTGTGGGAGTTTTTTCCCTTTTTTTGGGATTTTCCCCTATTTCTTCACCTATTTCTTACGTTTCCTAAACTCCCCTTTTTTCCCCCCCGCAATTTTTTTTTCTATTTTTTTATTTTTTTGATAATTGTTTTGAGGGAAATCATATGTGCAAATCCTTTGCACGCGGAATTGCCCTTTTGGGGGGGTTTCCCCTTAAATTTTCTGGGGGCGTGATAGCTGTTTTCCCTTTCAACAAGTTGTTTTTTTTACCCGTTGCTTTTTTTACAATGTATTGTTTTAATTTATTTTTGTTCTTTAAAAATGGATACATCCAAAAAATTAAAATTTTATAGGTTTCTTTTGTTACAGAAAATTTCCCAAGAGGGGGTTGAAACACTATTGATAGATCTTTTTTAATTTTTCCAATTCCTCATCTGTTCCAGTCCAGGAGTTTAACCCACGTAAAACCAAAATTGAGCCACAGCAGAATTTATTCTGACTGTGTATTCCGCGGGTGACGTGTTCAAAAAACTTTTTTTTTGGGTTTTTTTAAATATTAGCGAAACTCGGGCTGCGGGAACCCCCATCGAACCCCCTTGTTTTTGTAGGAACACTTTGGGACCCAATCAAAATAATTTTTGTCAGGATATTTTCCCAAAAATGAAAAAAGGAAGGTTTAATTTCTGCTTTTGGTAAATTTTTTGGATCTTCAATTTTTTTTTCCTTTACCCGCTTCTATGCCCATTTATTAGGGAAAGGTTTGTGTAAAAACTTTTTTATGTCATAGGTAAAAACAAAAAATGGTCCACTTCATTTACACCCAAAAAAGCTCAATTCAAATTAAAAGATCGTTTGTTTCCTTCGGGCAAAAAGGGAGGCGTGTCACTATTTTCTGGGGATAACTTTCTAAAAAAAAATTGAAATTTGGGAATGAAACAAAACCCAAGTCCGGGACACGATGGGCTCCGGGGGTTCCTTTCTAAATTTTTGTGTATTTTTGGTACTAAAATACATAATGGGGTGTTTTTGTTTTTCAACAAATTAACATATCACAAACATTTTTTATTAATAAAACCCTGCCTTCCCCCTTCATAAAATTGATTGTGTCTTTTCCCCTTTTAATAAAAATCAGGGGGATTTTTTTTTAATCGTGAATATATATCCAGATTATCAAGTTCTTTTGACCCTATAAATAAAATTTCCTTTTAACCCATCAGGGACATTTTTTCCCCCCCCCCTTTAAATCCCCCTTCTTTACTTTTTAAAGAGTATCATCTTCTTTAAGTTTTTTTGATGCATTAATTCCTCTCTTTCATGTTATTTTTTCCCCCCCTTTCCCTATTTTTTCCCCATTTCTCCAATATTTCTGCCCTACAAAATTTTCTAAAAGGTCCCAATGATGCATTGGAGATCAGGGGTCATATTTCTTTTCTTTAATAATTTAAAGGGGAATCTGGTTTCATTTTAAATTTTTTTTTTTTCCAAATTGAAATTTTCAATTTTTTTTACGAAAAAATTTGAAAAGGCCCAATTTCCCAAAGGGTCAAATTTCGACATCCGTTTTGGGGAAAGGAAAAAATTTTACCCCCTTTTAAATTTAAGGGCTTTTTGTATTTTCCTTTGGGTTTCTTTGGACGAAATATTTACTTCCCAGTTCTTTAAGGCTTCTTTTTTGTTGTGTTTTTCCTCGGGCGTAATTTGCTGGTGCCTTCTAATGCGTCCAGGGATTCTGCACTCGTCGATTCCTTTTCTTTCGCCTTGTTGTCTAAAAAAAGATCTTTTTTTTGTTGTTGTTTGTTCTTCAAATTTCTTGTCACAGGTTTAGTATTTACGTTGGAGTTCCCACTGGTATCAGATTCTGCGGATGTTGTATCTGGATGATTAGATTTCTTCCATCCTCTATATTTTGATCTCTCAGAGGCCCATGTATATACTCTTTCATATAAGTAATCTTTCGTATCTCTTTCGAATTTTTTTAGTTTGGTCACCATCATTTCTTCTCTCAGAGTCTGCATGGACTTTTGTATTTCCACTTGCTTCAGTGTGAACAGCTCTAGCTGAGTCTCCTGGAACTCCTTTTCAGTCTTTTCAATCTCTGTTCTTAAATGGTTAATCGTTTTATGCAGGTGTTGCACGGTGAGGAACATTAGGTCTAGGGAGTACCTGTTGCTTAATGCATACCACTTTTCAGTGTATTCCTTATCCTCTTTTAATAATATAGGAGCCAGAGTGCTTCGGAGTCCCTTCGGTATCCGCTGTACCTTTAGATACTCAGCGAGCGTAGAAGCATGTAGTGTTAAATTTAGTTCTTTTTTCTTTAATGTTTCCAATCTCTTTCCATAATCATCTGTTTGTTGATTATCCGCTGGCCTCCAACGCAAACCTGCTTTTTCCGTTATTTTCAGAATGTCATCTCTTTCTTCTTCAGTGAAGTTGTAGGTGTTAGCTTTATTTTTCGTTATTCCAGAAATTTTTTCAAAGGACATTTTTGCTTTATGGTCCTTAGGTGAGATTTATGGGGAAATAAATAACTCAAACTTCATAACGTTTGTCTCACTCTATTAGTAGTAATATATCCCCGGTTACCTCTTCGTGGCTAGATTTATAGGATTCCCCAATCCCAATATGCTCAGTCTTCATATATATTCAATAGCCACAATATTATAATCCTTTTCTTTCTTTTTAATCAATGCAAAATATATTCCATTATAGCACAATAGACATATTTTTAAAAATATAAATAGGTAACCGTTACAGGGTAAAGTGCAAAGAAAAAGAAAGAAAAGGATTATAATATTGTGGCTATTGAATATATATGAAGACTCTGTGTTAAAAACCACATACAAATGTTTTAGGCACATTTTACACAGGGATTTTAGCCATTCCCATTAACATCAATAGGAAATTTCCACATTTTCCGCGTGAAGTATGACAAAAAAATAACATATTTTAAGTTTTTCTACAGCAAACTACAACTACAACACATTTTTTATTGATGTCAATGGGGATGGTTTACTTTTCAGTTTTAGGTGAGTATTTCAAGTTGGAATCCACGTGGATTCTGACGAGAAATACTCGTTGTATGGACACAGCCTTAGAGGACGGCCACAGGGCAGTGACAAAATGCCAGATGGATCCTGATTAAAGAATCCGACTGGTATTTTATTGTCTTTTGAACAGTTTAGGGGGATGGTTCTGTGGTTTTCCATCCCCCTTAACCAGTAAACAGTACGTTTCCCGCCTAAAAACCAGGCAGAGGAATATGCACGTTCAAGTTTTTTGACGGTTTTAGGATTTAAGATCCAACTGTCAGATAATCTGAGCTGTGTAGACTGCAACTTGGATTTTCTAATGAAGTATGTGGGGATGGTTGACTGAAAATCACGCGTGTACCTTTAGGCAATGTTCACACGGCTTATTTCAGAATGTATTTACATCGGATTGCCGATCGTAAATACGTTCCGAAATCAGGTGAAAATCAGTTTCAAATAAGTGCCACTAAGTGTGGCACTAATTTGGAACTGATTTTGCGACGGATTCACCATCCCCATTCATTATAGGTGGTGAATCCGTCTGGAAATAATTCACATGCACATTGTTTTTACGGCCGGATTGCGGCCACAATCCGCGGCCGCAATCCGGAACGGAAATGAGTTTCGTCTGAACGACACGTATTTCCCATTAAAATCAATGTAAAACAGCCAGTTACTTGTTTGTAACTGATTTTGCAATGGATTTGCGGCTGTAAATACGACTGCAAATCCGTTGCGAAATAAGCCGTGTGAACATGGCCTTAGGCTGCGTCCATACGCCAGTGTGAAAATAATTCTGGTCAAAGAATCCAGTCGGTATTTTATCGTCTTTTACATGGTTGAGGGGAATGGTTCTGCCTGCGGTTTGCGGATTCATCCATCCTCCTCCACCATTGAAATGCACATCTTCCGCCCGAAAACCGGGAGGAAGAATGAACATGTTCTAAGTGTTTAGGAATAACAGCGGTGTAAAAAAAACATCCAGCAGAAAATCTGTGCAGTGTTAACTACTGTACGGATTTTTTATTTAAGTCACTGTAAAAGGTTGACAGTCGGTTTACAGATGGTTTTCAAATCCGAAAAACGTCTGTAAAACTGACTGAAAACACTTGCAGTACGGACAAGCCCTTATAGATAAAGACAGTATCAGCACAAATCTTTAGCCTGTCCTGATAATTTGTTACAATGTATGAATGCCAGTAATGTAATCAGTCTGAGATCAAGAATTTCTTGCTCACTGAGGGTGCTTTCACACAGTTCATTTTTGGTGCTTTTTTTATTTTTTTGCAGAAATTCACTAATTGATTGTTGTGTATTTCAGCAAAAAACACACCAAAATATGCACTGTGTGGAAGCACCCTGAGGATTGTCTAACCAGCAAACCATCAGCTGTTGGGGTATGTTTACACGGCGTAATTGCGCAGCAATTATGGTAATTCATAGCTCTCATAGAGAGCTATGAATTACGTCTGTCTCCCCTGGCGCACAATATGATCGTGCTTTCGACGCATTGCGGCGCGTACAGTACATGCTCCAATATGCCATCTGAACTTAGAAGTACTAGGTCTACATATTTTTTTATCTAAATGCTTGAAAACTGTGAAGCTAAGTACAAATAACTAGTGATGAGCGATTACGTTGACTATCGTCATCGGGTCGATAGTCGATATCGGCAATTATCAAAAAGATTTTCGATAGTCGATAATAGATTATCATCGATGACCATTAAAGTCTATGGGAGAGGAACAACACCTTCATTCTTACACCCAAACAGGGCTGGAGAAGCTGGAATTAACATCCACAACAGTCAAATGGATACGTGCTACATCGTGCTAACACTTAGGTTATAAAAGCTACAGAAAAAAAGTCACAGACCATTCACTATCCCTGTCTTGCACCACAGCATGACCATTAAATCTGCATGACCCACAAATTAAAAAGTGCCAGAAGACAGTATGATTTGAACCATCATTTTACTTGAACTGGACATTGAATATCCCTGTCCTGGAACGCAGCATGAGCCCCAAACCTGCATGACCCCCAGATTTAAAAAGTGCCGCAAAAAGGAGTCTTTGAACCACCATTTTAGTTGAACTGGACATTAACTATATCTGTCCTGTACCACAGTATGACCATTAAACCTGTCTGACCCACAGATTAAAAAAGTGCTGGGAAAAGGAGTCTTTGAACCACCATTTAAGTTGAACTGGACATTAACTATATTTGTCCTGTACCGCAGTATGACCATTAAACCTGTCTGACCCACAGATTAAAAAGTGCAAGAAAAAGGAGTCTTTGAACCATCATTGTAGTTGAACTGGACATTGACTATACCTGTCCTGGGCCACAACATGAGCCCCAAACCTGCATGACCCCCAGGTTTTAAAAGTGCCAGAAAAAGGAGTCTTTCAACCACCATTTTAGTTTCACTGGACATAGACTATCCCTGTCCTGGGCCACAGCCTGAGCCCCAAACCTGCATGACCCCCAGATTAAAAAGTGCCGGAAAAAGGAGTCTTTGAACCACCATTTTAGTTGAACTGGACATTGACTAGACCTGTCCTGGGTAACCTACATCTGTTCAAGTCTTCCTGTACCTCCCTTGTACAATTCAGAGGAATATTTGTATCAGCTATTTTGTGCATGCCAGTTTTTTAGTAGTTTAATTCTAGAAAACACAGTTTTTAAATAGGATGGAATCCCACCACATCTTTGTTTCTCTTTTTTTAAATGTATTAAATGGGTTGTCTCACTACAGGGATTGCTAGCTCTGTTAAAGATCTTGCAAAAACAAGTCATTTTGCAATATGTGTCCATTAACAGTGTCCTACCTATTCCTGTTTTTGACAGCACCATCACCCTTGAGCCACTTTTGACAATTGTGAAGAACAATGTCTGTTAAAATCCACATTTTTTAGAATAGGATCTGTAGTATTGCTGCATTTCAAAGCAGCATGACCCAAAAAATTATAAAAATGACTTCTCAGCCACTGTTAAAATTGTGAGGAGAATGCCACTCAGAAGCCACATTTCTTTTCCAACGTACCTTTATTATAGCTGTATCTCACAGCACAATGACCCAACAAATTATAAAAATGACTTCTCAGCCACTGTCAAAAATTGTGAGGGAGAAATGCCACTTAGAAGCCACATTTCTGTTCCAAAGGACCAGAATTATAGCTGTATCTCACAGCAACATGACCCCAAACCATTTGACAATGCGAAAAATTCTAAAGATGAAGTGAGTAAATGGAATATGGTTTTGTCATGAAACCTTGGTGTCTTTTACAGTCTTCTCACCACAAAACCAGCAAAATGAACTTTTGGGAACTGAGAATAAAAATTGCAGTAAAAAATGATCATTTTAAAAAAAAAAAAAAGTTTTCAAGAAGACCATTTCTGTTTGAATAGTAATGTATAGTAGACCGGCAACTAATCGGTGACCTCGGCAATTGGAGCCACAACATCATCAGAGATCCATGCCTGATTCATCTTGATGAAAGTCAAATGATCCACATTATCTGTGGAAAGCCAGATGCGTTTGTCTGTAATGACTCCTCCCGCTGTGCTGAAGGTCCGCTCAGATATGACGCTGGCTGCTGGGCAGGACAACACCTCTATGGCGTGGCGAGCGAGCTCGGGCCATTCATCCATTTTGGATACCCAGAAGTCAATTGGGTCCGGAACACATCCAAAAACATTGGTGTTGAGACGCAGATAGTCATGCACCATGATCTTAAGCTGGTCTCTGTGTGTTGGATGTGTGCCCTGCATTACATGCGTTGGTGAGGTGGTAAATAAAGATTGCCAGAGGTCACCCATTAGGCTTCTGCCACAATTCCTGCTGCTGCTGCTGCTGCCACAGCTTGGCACTCTACTGCTGTCACGTCGCTGACGTTGTTCCACCGTGACATTTGGAGAACATAAAGCAGACGAAACAAATGTCTCCAGTTGATCAATCAGCAAGGTCTCCATTTCCTGCATTTTACTCTCTATTTGGGTGGGTGGAAGGAAAGTGCTGAGTTTTGTTTTGTACCGGGGATCCAGGAGGGTGGCCACCCAGTAACTGTTGTTCATTTTGATGGCCTTAATGCGAGGATCATGTTGGAGGAAATGGAGCATCCAAGCACTCATGTGAGAGATGGAGCCTTGATTTCCCAAGCCTCTGGGTCGAGGGGCACTAGCAAACTGATCTTCCTCATCTTCCTCCTCCGCCTCAAATTCACGCCAACCTCTTTCCAAGGCAGGGACGTCGGTAACGTCGGTGTCTAGGAATACCTCCTCCTCCGCTTCCTCCGGCACAGCTTCAACACAGCCCTGACTTGCCTCAGATGATGCACCCTGAGAGCTGATGCGCCGCCTTGCACTAGCCCTGGACCCCGAACCACTGCCTAATGAAGACCGATAAAATTGTGAAACTGTTGGGCCTTGTGGATTCGATGGAGAGAAAGGCTCCGTGTCCGCATCTGTGTCCGTCTCCTCCTCCGTCGCTGGTGGGAGCTGATGTTTCAGAGTGTCCAACGATCGTTCCAGAACTAAGATCACCACAATGCTCATGCTGACAAGGGCATTGTCCGCACTGACCATTTTGGTGGCTTCTTCAAAACTGGCAAGGATGGTGCAGAGCTCTTTCACCTGCCTCCACTCTCGGTGGCTCAACACCCCGAGGTCCATACCGCTGCTTGTCAGGCCATGTGTCACTTCGTACTGCGTGATGGCATTGCGCGGCGGCCACAATCGCTGGGGCGTGTGGTGGGGGGAGTTCCAGCGTGTTGCCACGTCAACATTGAGACAGTTGACAGGGAGGACGAGCTGACGCTGCAACGCAGTCAGGCATGACGAAGCAGGGTGCGAACGGCGGAAGTGCGAACTCAGACCTCGAGCCTTCCTCAGCAGGCAGTCCAGACCCGGGTAGCTCTTTAGAAATTTCTGGACGACAAGGTTCATGACATGTGCCAGGCAAGGGATGTGCTCCAGCCTACCGATCTTAAGGGTGGCCAGCAGATTTCGACCGTTATCTCACACCACCTTGCCTGGCACAAGGTTCTTGTCACCCAGTCAGCGCTCGGTCTCGTTGCGGAGAGACGTCCACAGCTCCTGACCTGTGTGTGGATGGTCTCCAAGACAGATTAATTTCAACACGGCCTGGTTTCTCTGGGCCTGTGAAGCCACCAGAGGACCTTGGGGGAAAGATCCATGCACCATCCCTGCGGTTTTGAAGAGCGTGCGCCGAGCCTGAGAGCCACCGTCAAACCCAGAGACATCAACCCAGCTCACCCAGTGAGCTGTCACAGAGATATAGCGGCCTTGGCCGTGCTTACTAGTCCATGTGTCGGTGGTCAGATGGACTTTTCCGGCCACAGATGCAGACAACACGCTTGAAATTTTAGATGACACGTGGCTGGCCAGGGCAGGGACGGCTTTTCTGGCAAAGAAATGCCTGCTCGGCATCTGGTATTGGGGGCAGGCAAGGGCCATGACGTGGCGGAACCCATCTGTGTCCACCAGACGGAAAGGCAACATTTCCAAGGCCAAAAGCCTGGCAATGCCGACATTCAGGCTTTTGGCTTTGGGATGGTTTGGGTTAAAGTGTTTCTTCTGCTCCCAAACCTGGAAGACAGAAGGCTGGCTGCTAGACTGGCCGCTATATGGCATGCAGGTTGTCAAACTGGCGGAAGGAGAAGGGGTAGGATGGGTCTCTGGTGGTGCTGGTGGTACTCGGGCAACGGTGGAGGCTGAAGCGGAGGCTGATCCCTGATCATGACTCTGAGAGATATGGGCAGCTGAGGAACGCTTGGTGGTGGCGGAGGAGGAGGAGGAGGAGGAGACAGACGGTGTGACAGTGGTTGGAGGCCCGGCGTCGGTCTGGCCTTTTTTGACCAAGTGTTCCCTCCATTTCAACTCATGCATTCGCTGCATGTGACTAGACATGTTGGTGGTGGTTAACCACCAAAGATTCTTGCCTCTACTTATGCGTTTACGGCAAAGGCGGCATATGACATCGCTGGGTGAATCAGAGGCTTGCTCAAAGAAGGCCCAGGCTTGAGAGGTCCTGGACCTTTTTGACGGTGATAAGCGAGGAGCGGGGTTTGCGCTGACCGTGGCTGGCGGAATCATATCAGCGGACTTCTGCGACCGCCCTCTCCCGTTTTGAGGCGGAACCCGTACTGACACTACCCCATCATCTTGCTCCTCGTCCAGTGATGAAGCGCTTGCAAGCAAATTCTGCTGAAAACACCACGTTGGACCCGCAATGTCGTCATCATCATCATCAACACAGGTGACTTGGTCGTCCTGACATTCTGCATCCAGGAGCTGCGGGCTACAAGCAAGAGGGACTGCAAGGCGTTGCCGACCGCCCGGGATTTTTGCCAATTGACCAGCTTCCTTCTCCTCCTCTGATGGCATCAGTAACTGGGCGTCAGAGCAGACAAAATCATCCTCTTTGGCCTCTTGGTCTTTGGAAATGCCTTCTGACCCCAACCGCATTTTGTCATCAAAGAGGTCTTCAGAAAATGGATTATCCACAGTGGTGGGTACACGAGTTGACATTTGGGCTGCCTTCGCTTCATGTTGGACAGATGCTGATGATGCTGATGACGACATTTGTGGCCGTGACTGGGAGGACGAGGAGGTAAGACTGCTGGATGCAGGTTGCATTAACCACTGAAGAACAGATTGGCGACGCTGTTCGTTACAGAGATTCACAGGGCCCTGACCCAGCGATGACAGGCCTGACGGTCCAGCCACCGACGATACACTGCCTTGCGTGTTGTCGCCAGCATTGGAAGGAGCACCTTCTCTCGTACCTCTATCTCCAATACCTGTGAAATGCGGTCTGGTGGAAGAACCGTAAGACAAAATCAACAGTGTTCCTCCTTCAGTCCCAGGGATTTACAAATGCCCAGTAGGACTAGGAATTGATAGTTTTCAACAAAATATCATACAAGTGCGCTATCTGCGCCAAACTGAGATTCAACGAGCCCAATAAAACTATTCAGAAGTTACACGGATGTGAAATTGTGTTTTTTGCAGCAATGGCAAACGAGAACAGTTGCTAGAAAATTTTTCTATCAGGATTGTCGAACAACGTGGCTATTTGAAAAAACTTGGGCCGCACCATGTGCAATACAGCTATTTAAAAACTATTCAGATAATAAAAGGTTTTTTTGCACCTATCAAATACACCTGCGGTGACTACAAAATTGCTGTATTCAAATTTAAGTGCAAGGAGCCTCTATTAACAAAGCAGGCCTGCGCCAAAGTGAAAAAAAACTTGTCACATAATCTCCAAAAGTACGGTCAAGTGGATATAGCACAGTTGAATATATGACTATGGAAGCATCAGAGTTCATATATGTTTTTTTTTCCCCTCTCCCTTCCATCTCCCTCGCGCCCCTTCCCCCCTCCCCTCTCCTCTCCCCCTTTGCCTCTACGTTTTTCCTCATTTTCCCTGGGTCCTGTAATGATGACAGATATTCATCACGTGAGGCCACGGTTTCTATTTAACAAATTAGGGATGCATGTATATTGCTTTTGCAAGGGACTATTCATGTATGTACTCATGTATGTAGAGATTTATTGTTTCTGCTTGCGGCGCTGATTTAGTGCGAAGCGGATGCAACTAGATGCAATGGCATTTGAAGATACTGGAGTTCTTGCATGCTCCCATGTTTTTGCACGCTCCCATTGTGGCGTGGTGGATTGAGTGGCTGGCTGTGAGCCGTAGGAGAGAATCTTCAATGGGGAACTTGTGAGGTCAAACTGTGGGAGGGAGGGCTAGCCATAGAGCCCACAGCATTATTAAAATGAATATGAATATTACATGTAAAAGAGAAGTGGTTTATGAATATAGTCTTGAGACAATACTATATAGTTTAATGGGGCCTGCAGCTCTATTGGAATGAATATGCATATTACATATATAGGAGAAGTGCTTTATGGGAAGATAATATGACAGTGGTCTATTGTACAGTGGAGTTTAGATTCCCAATGAATATGCATATTAGATATTGAAGAGAAGGGGCTTATGGGAATTGATAAAGATGGCAGTGTGCTTAGTTCATTCTAGGTGAGGCATGCAGTTGCAATAATATGAGAGAAGTGAGACGGAAGCCCATCACAGTCAGGGCTGAGGTGTCTGTTGGTGCAGTGCATTGGCACGGGCAGTACGGTAAGAAGGGGCGCAAGCCCGTTATGGAGATGGCGAATTTGACTGAAGGTTTTTGGCTCATGAGAGCATGGTGGCAGTTTCAGCAGGATATGTTATGAGTGTGCGCGCGGAAGGGGGAGTGGGTTTTATGTGGATTCTCTGATGGCTAATTGGTGTTTACCTAACATGATATAAAAGGAAGTGAGCTCAGACCACATGTGATCGGACCTCTAAGCCTTGATAAAGCCAGGTTAGCTGGCGAAACATGTCGGCGAGGTCAGATATGACGTTTTAAATTGTGATCTCTCCCCTCTGTCTACAAGTGTCACCTGCTGCAGACGGTGTCACAAGGGGGCCTTATTTGTTCTGTGTCTATGAGATTAGGGACGAACGACTGCCCAAGTAGTTGGCTTGGGATCCCTTACTGGAGCTAGTACTTTGCTATAGATATAAGGCTCCCCTGTTAGTAGGTGGGGTTCCACCAGACTTGATAATAGAAAGGGAGTTATTCCCTCTTTCAGAAGCAAAAAGGGTTAAATGATGAGGTTAGAGATCAGGTTTTTAAATAGTGTGTATAGAGGTTAAGAGTTAGATATAATAAAAGTTACGTTTTAGTGTTTAACAGATAGAGAACTGATAGAGTTTAAGTTTGCCTATGGAAAAATAGTAAATAAAGTGAAAAAAACACGTATTTGAAATGTATACGGATAATAAAATGTATTTTTTGCACCTATCAATACAACGGCGGTGACTACAAAATTGCTGTATTCAAATTTAAGTGCAAGGTGCCTCTATGAACAAAGCTGGACTGCGCCAAAGTGAAAAAAACACCTATCTGAAATGTATACGGATAATATAAGGTATTTTTTGCACCTATCAATACAACGGCGGTGACTACAAAATTGCTGTATTCAAATTTAAGTGCAAGGTGCCTCAATGAACAAAGCTGGACTGCGCCAAAGTGAAAAAAACACCTATCTGAAATGTATACGGATAATATAAGGTATTTTTTGCACCTATCAAATACACCGGCGGTGACTACAAAATTGCTGTATTCAAATTTAAGTGCAAGGTGCCTCAATGAAACAAGATGGACTGCGCCAAAGTGAAAAAAACACCTAGTTGAAATGTATACGGATAATAAAAGTTGAGTTTTGCACCTATCAAATACACCTACAGTTACTAGAAAAGATGTGTATCCTAATATAAGTTCAGGCTGCACAACATACAAGTAACATTTCACCAGCAAACTGTTAATAAAAACCCATTCCAATGCAGGGTCTAAACAAGTCTGGGCTGCACGATATCACTCTCCTTTAAAGAGCTGTCTGTCGTTTTGTTCGGCCTGCAGCCCACCGCCTCCCTCTTCCACCCCCGCGAAACT
>JAODAL010030824.1:0-49359 GCA_025379985.1 Phyllomedusa bahiana | reverse complement strand
TTCTTTTGGGGGGGACCGTTTCTGGGATCCCCAATATATGGAGGTTATTTCGTCTAGACCGATTCTCCAGTTTTTCTATTTTTCTGTGCAGTTTTAAGAGTGTCCTAAAAATACATCTTCTTAGACAGGCCTACCAAAACCACTAATTGCTAACCCACACCTTCTATCACACACTTTTCTGTACTCCCTACACTAGGGCACTCACAGGCACTTATCTGTATATAGATGAAACAGTCAGGTGGCAGGTTCACCAATTTTTTTATGTAAACCACCCCGTTTTTTATGAAAACAAGGCTGGGACCATTGTAAATTCACCCACTTCTTCCCCGTTGTCTCCCCCAGACACCCTCATAGATTGTAAGCTCTCGCGAGCAGGGCCCTCGCAACCTGTGTCTCATCTGTAAGTAGCTTTCACTGTGTAATGTATGTCTTTTGTCTGTAATTATACCCTCTGCATTGTAAAGTGCTGCGGAATTTGTTGCCGCTATATAAATAAAGATTATTATTATTATATGACTTGGGTCAAACGTTTGGGATATTCTTAAAATAGTTGGTAGGAATTTTGGCTCATTCCTCCTGACAGAACTGGTGTAAATGAGCCATGTTTGTAGGTTGCCTTGCTCACACCTGCCTTTTCAGTTTTGCCCGTAAATTTTCAATAGGATGGAGATCAAGGCTTTGTGATGGCCATTCTAAAACATTGACTTGGTTATCCTTAAACCAGTGGCATAGCTACAGGGGTCACAGCCAGGGCCGCCATCAGAAATTTCAGGGCCCCATACAGTTGAAGCATCTGGGGCCCCCCCCCACGTCAACCCCACCCTCTGCCAACCCCATCAACCCCGCCCCCACTCACACACAGCCCCCCCCAGCCTCACACACAGCCCCCCCCCTCCTCACACACAGCCTCACATACAGCACCCCCACAGCCTCACACACACAGCCTCACATACAGCACCCCCAGAGCCTCACACACAGGCCTCCCACAGTCTCACACACAGCCTCCCCACAGCCTCACACACAGCCTCCCCCCAGCCTCACACACAGCCCCCACAGCCTCCACACAGGTCCCCACAGCCCCACACACCACACCCCCCACAGCCTCCCCACACAGGCCCCACACAGCTTAACATACTAGCCCCCCACAGCCTCACACACAGGCCCCCCACAGCCTTACACACAGCCCCTCCACAGCCTCACAAACAGGCCCCCCAAAGCCTCACATATAGGCCCCTCACAGCCTCACACACAGCCCCCCCCACAGCCTCACATACAGCACCCCCCATAGCCTCACACACAGGCCCCCACAACCTTACACACAGGCCCCCCACAGCCTCACCGACCCCTCTCCCACAGCCTCACACACAGGCCCCCCCCCCACAGCGTCACACACAGGCCCCCCACAGTCTCACACACAGGTCCCCACAGCCTCACTCACTGCCACCTCTCCCACAGTCTCACACACAGTCCCCCCTCACAGGCCCCCCACAGCCTTACACACAGCCCCCCGGGGCAGAGAAGGGGCATCAGTGGGGCCCCACATTATCCCAGCGTGGGAGGAGGGGGGGGGCGCGGTCTGACTCTCAGGACTGCTCTTTACTTACAGCAGCAGCGTCTCTCAACTCGTTCCAGTTCTCCTACGTCTCCTGTGATCGGAGTGGGCCACTCCTCTGTCTCTGCAGACAGGAGTCACTGAAGCCCCGCCCACAGGCAGGAGAGGAGGGGCCGACTCCGATCACAGGAGCTGCTGGAGAACTGACAGAAAGTGACAGACGCTGCAGCTGTAGTAACGTACAGAGCAGTCACTGCTGTGATCGGACCGCGGATCCTTTCCTCACACGCGGAGCCGCACGGGCCCCCTCCTTACACGCTGAGCCGCACGGGCCCCCTCCTCACACACTGAGCCGCACGGGCCCTCTCCTCACACGCTGAGCCGCACAGGCCCCTCCTCACACACTGAGCCGCACGGGCCCCCTCCTCACACGCCGAGCCGCATGGGCCTCCTCCTCACACGCTGAGCCGCACTGGCCCCTGCGGATGGTCAGCAGTGCGGCGGGGCTGTGTAAAGGCTTAAAAGATTATGAAACAAGAGGGCCTGCTTGACGCGGGTCCCCCTGTTTCCCCGGGCCCGGTACATCAGTACCCGCTGTACTGGCTGTACGGCGGCCCTGGTCGCAGCGGTCGCAATTGCGACCAGACCCCTAAGCCAGGGGGGTCCACGAGCCCCCCACGCGGCACAGCTGCGAACTCTAGTTATCCTGTGCAAGAGCCCCGTGGCACTGCTGAGCGTCCGCAGGGGCGAGGAGGATGGGGGACCGTGCTCTTTACACCACTACAGCTGCAGCAGCAATGTCTCTTACATTCAGTTCTTCTGCAGCCCGTGATCGGAGTTGGCCCTTCCTCTCTCTCTCTTTGGCACAGTTGTATGCGAAACCGTGCCCACAGGCAGAGAGAGAGGAGGGGCCGACTCCGATCACCACTGCAGGAGAACTGAAAGGAGGTGAGAGGCGCCGCTGCTGTAGCTATATTAATGTATAGAGCCCTCACTCCTGTGATGGGAGCGCGGCCCCCCCTCCTCACATGCTGAGATAATGTGGGGCCCCAATGAAGCCCCCTATCTGCCCCAGCGACTCCCCTGGGGCTAGAGGTGCTGTATGTGAGGGTGGGGGGTGTATATGAGGCTGGGGGCTGTATGTGAGGTTGTGGGTGCGGTGTCTGAGGTTGAGGGGGCTGTATGTGAGGCTGGGGGTGTATGTGAGGCTGGGGGGCTGTATGTGAGGCTGGGGCACTGTATGTAGTATATATATATAATTATATATATATATATTATATATAATATTATATATAATATATATATATATATATATATATATATATGTGTGTGATGCCTGTGTACACTGTATATGTGTGTGTAAATATGTTTTTCTACACTGTATATGTGTGTGCCAGTACAAAAAAAGGGTATAAAAACAGCATGCATAGGCAGGTGAGCAGATCAGAAAGACAAAACGGAGAAAAACGCTGACATGTTTTGGGCGACACACCGCCCTTAGTCGTAGCAATGATCAATTAGAAAACCAGCCTTTAAATAGTGTATTAAGATCAATAATTACTAAAAACGAGAACACCTGAAGGAGTTTCTCTTACCTGAAACCATAGTGCTTTGCACCATGTGGAATGGAGATGGTAAACAACATACACCCTATTTCCCCCGGGATCCGAAAACGGAAGGAGAGAGGTGGAACGCGCTGCTTTTTCCACTGAGTCAAAGGGAAAAGACTTCCACGGGTGCCCCAGGAAATATCTAAGAAAAGAAGTTAATTTTTAGAAAAAAAAACCCTCAAACAACAAAAAAAGACTAAAATTATGACAGGGGTTATGAGGGGAAAAAAATTTAATTTAAAATGCGTTGTTTCAAATGTATTAGCTGATTTTAAAAAGGGAAAAAATTAAAACCATGTAAAATAAAAATTTTTGGACATTTTAAACAGATAATACCAAATTCAAGGCCATTTTTAGCAACCTGTAAAATTAACAATGGGTTTAAAAGAAAATGAACAAAAAAAGGCATTAGCAAAAATTTATTTTCATAAAACTCTATGACTGTACAAAACAATTTGGAAACATGATTTCCGGTTTTTTAATTTTAAAACCCGGTGGGAATGTTCTTCCCCCCAAAAATTTAAGGGGGCATGAAGGGAAACCCGGCTGGTGGTTTGATAGTGATGGGAAAATTTTTCCTCCCTTTCCCATACCAAAATGGGGAAAGCAGACAGGACCAAGAAAGGTTTCGCTTAGAAAGTTTATAGAAAAAACAGTGGTATAAACAGAATGTGGTTTATTAAACCTTGGTACAGCAATGATCACTGTTTCCAAACTGTGGTTACCCCTTTGTAGTTGATAAACCTTGGTGCAGTTTGTTTTGTTGTTTGGGGCGGGTTGGGGTTTTTTTTGGCTGCACTGCGGGAAATTGTTTTCTGGGGGTGCCCCAGCCCAATTAAATGAAAACAACTAACGGGAAAAGGGAACAGCAAAACCCCAAAAAAAAAAACCACTCCCTAAAGGAAAACTTTAAAAACAAAACAGGGGAGCATATGTAAATTCTGGTCAGCAATGGCAGCGAAAGAAAAACAAAAATAAAAAAAATGGTTTGGAAAAAAAGGAGGGCCAAAATATAAAATTTGGGGAATTTACAAAAACCTTTATAACTGAAAAAAGAACAGCACACCCCCCCCCGTCTGACTTTCCCCTTTTGGGGGGAATTTCACTATTATAAAAAAGTTTTTAAAAAAATTTGGGCCCCAAAACCTGTAAAAAAAACATGTTGAATAAAATTTAAAAACCTAATATAGTCCTGTTTTCAATTTTGGGGAATTATAGAGTAAAGTTCTTTTCTTTTAATCCTCCAGGAACTTTCTAAAAGGGGCAGTATCAAAAATAAGTTCTTGATCGGCCTTGAAAAATTTTTGGGTTTCCCCCTTTCCCCGGGGATATCTTAAAACTCCACCTTCCGGATCTTGCCACCCTTTTGGGGGGAAGAACTTTTGTAACTGGGCCCCAAATGGGCCCCAATGAACCCTTTTTGGTTTTGTCGTTCCTTCTTAACACGAGGTCTCCTTCTTTCGTTTGGTTTGGGGGTGTTCCCAAAATTTCCCTTTTTCCCTTTTGGTGAAATGCGGTGGGTGGAAGGAATGCATTGGGGCACAGGGAAGCGGCTTTGGGTTGGGAAATGGTGGAGGGCAAATATTTAGCTTCTCCTTTTGTTAATTCCGGGCCCAAAATGATAAGTAGGTGACTTGATGGACCCAAGGGACAGGCTTTGGGGGGTGTTTTTGGACCCCGAGTTCCTTTTTTTTCCCACTATAGTCCCCTTTGGGGGTCCACCCGGGGGGATGAGCAACTTTCGACTTGGGGCCCTTGGAAAATTTGGGTTTCCTTGGGGGGAAAATCAGTGGGGTAAACCAAAGCAAAAGGGTTTTGCTTTGGGGTTTTTTCCCTCCAGCTTTTTTTTGGCGGATATTTTCCCTGCCGAAATCTCAAGTTTTGGCAAGTTCGGTTTTCCGGGAAAAATTTTCTTTTTGTCGTCAAAATTTAGCTTGGGGGTTTGCGGGAAAACCTGGCCCCCTGAAAACAATGCAAAAGGCATCCTAATAAATGGTGGTCTCAGGTGGGGGCCCCCAGGCTTTGAAAGGGGGCGTTTTGTGGTGATACCCAGTGGAGGGGGTGAAACTTTTCCCTGTCGTGAATTTGGGAATACCCCGAAATGTAGTGGCCTTGTTTTTCTTTTTTTTTTTCCTGGGAGAATTTTATGGGAGGGGGAAAAATGTGATTTCCCCTTGGCCGGGGGTTTCGACCAAAAACAGCTTTCACTTGTTGTGGGGCCCGGGAAAGCGATCACGGGTGGGTTGGGTAATGCCAGGTTTTTTGGCCGGTGGGTACAGCCGTTGTTGCTTTTTCCTCAAAATTTGCTATGTCTTTAAGTGCTGCACATATGTCTGTAGTGCCCCTTCGGGGGTCAATTGCCCCCAAATCTCCTCCAGAAAGGGGAGTTTTGGATTTTTTTTCCTTTGGAGACCCCCATTTATGGCTTTCGGGCTTTCCAGGGGGGCCCCTCGCTTTTTAATTTTGGTTTTAAAACTTTCTCGCTTCTTGCCTGAAAAAGCCCATCTGAAAGGGGCCCAAAACTAAGCTGAGGGGACATTTCTCTTTTTTGTTTTCTGGGGCAAACTATTTTGGTGGCGCTGATAAAGGGTTTTGGAGAAAAAATGTTGGGAAGGCCCGCTGCCCACGGTTTGAAAGATGTGTCTTAAAAAGGAAAAGTTTTAAGAAAGCACTCCTCTTTTTCCCCTTTAAGGATGGACCCAAGTTCTTCTTGGTTGTTCTGGAACACTCTTTTTCCATAAATGGGGAAAAACGTGTTTTTTCCCCATTTCGGGTTTTTGTTTTTTAGGGTTCGCTGAAGAAAATTTAAAAATCTTGACAAGGGCTTGCGGTTTTTGGAGTTTTTAACTCGGGGAAGCTCGGAAGGGTAATGGAAAACCCCAGTAAAACGGTTTCTCCTTAGAAATTTCCTTGCCCAAATTATCTTAAAGGAAAATTTCTCTGTTTTCTACAAAAAGCCCCAAATTTATTTTTGCCCTTTAAATTGGGTGAGAAACACTGTTTCCCCCCCAGATTGCAGATAGGGGGGGAAATTGATCCCCGGGCAGCTGTTAAAGGTCTAGAAGCTCTTTTCACCCATAGGGGATGAGGGAAAGGGTTTGGATGAAAGATGGCGTCCGCCCCCCCCCTTGACGTAAGTTTTAAAAGGGGAGTAAAATTTCCCAAAAATTGACCCAAAACCCATCCCTTTTTTCCTTATGATTTTCCCACCCCAAAGGGTTTAAAGTCTCGGGGCCCATTTTTGGGGCCCGTAGTCGGGAAACCGTTACACGGTTGACACATTGTGTACTCTTAGATTTGCCCTTGCCAAGCAGGAGTCGAATCTGGGCGGCCCAAACCCAAAAAAGGGGGGAAAATCCCTGGTAGGGGCTTTTGGGGTTTGGGGAAATCTCACCCCCTGTGTTTGGGGGTATATGACCCGCATTCGATAAGTGAAAGGAAAGGGGAAATCTCTGTACCCCCTTTGATAGGAAAAAGCGATGAACCCCTGTCCCTCTTTTTTGCCAAAAGTCTCTTGCTGCCTGGCGGGTTTTTTAAAGGTTTTTGGGTTTTGTGGGCCCTTTTGTTTCCCAAAAGGCTTCAAAAAAATTTTGGGGCCCAGTAAGGAGGGTTTTCGCCCAATGATCGCATCCCATTTGTAGGGCCCCTTTCTGGTTGTCCCCTCGGGGGAAAACCCTTGAAAAGCCCTATTCTGGCACAACTTTTGCCCCTTTGGCTCTCTCCCTTTACCTCCAAACATGAGCAGGAAACATCTGGGGCAGTTTTTAGCGTATTTCGGGGGGCTCCCCGCCAGGGGCTTGTAGCGGGAATACGGGGTCACTGCGGGGGATGTTCGCTGGTGAGGGGGGGTTGGGGTGCAAAACCCTTTCCCATGCCCCTGTCGCTGTGGCCCACCCTCAATTTTAATTTGGGGAAATTTACAGCCCCTTACCCATATGCTTCAATTGAAGGCGATCTAAAAACATACCCTAGCTCATGGGATTTTCTTGCCCCCTGTTTTGGTTTGGGCCCAAAACCCCTTGCATTTGTTTAGTGAGTGGGGTTTTTTTTTATGAATGGGGACTTTTCACTTTTAAAGGGGGACTTTTTCCCCTGACAAATTAGTATGGAAAATTTCCCCGGGGGTTTCCCTGCGGGTTGGGGGCAGGTTAGTCTTTCTAAAAATCACACTGTTTTTTAAAGTCTCTGTGTTTCTGTGTTGCCCGCCCTCATCCTTGAAGATGATCCCAAGCTGTAGTTTTTGAACCCCAGGAATTAAAGGGGACTGGGGTTTTCCCTCATCCGGGCCTGCTCATCGATAAACCCCTGCAAAAATTGAATGAATGGGGGAAAGGTGACATTGTTTTTCCTTTTTTAAATTGAGACTAAATTTTTTCCCCACTTTTTCTTGCAAACTGAAAAGGCAGCTTTACAAAAAATTGGATTCACCCCATGGGGGTATCCGAATGGCAAAGTCCAGACGCGAGGGTCTCTTTTTCGGAGTTCCTTTTCCCAAATGAGCAGTTTAAATTAAAGGTCCTGAACTTGTGGGACTTCTTGAGAAAATTTTTGGGAAATTTTCCCTGCAGCTCTTGAATAGGGTTTTCCTCTTTGCTTCGGGCTCCCAAAAGGGGCGCTCGATTTCTCTGCCGGGCCGCGGCAAGCCCTGCTTTTTTGGTTGCCCACATAGAATTTTCTGAGGCTCTTGAGGGATTTGTAGAGTGGGCCCAGCCATTTGACCATGAGATCAAGTCCAAACTCTGGGGTTTTGGTTTAAAGGGTTTTGGCAAGGGCCCGTTTTTGGAAGGTTGTTTTCCCCAGGTTTCTTTTGTCTTGCGGGTAAAAAATTTTTTGGGGGGGGAGGGGTTTTTTGTTTCGTCCTGTTAACCTTGAAAATTTAGCGAAATCATTTATATCTGTTTCTAAACTGCTTGTTGCCTTTGTCAAACTCGGGGGAACCCCCTTGGGGGTTTTAGGGGTTTGCCTGGCGTGAAAGGGTAGATTTTCCCCGGGTAGAATATTTTTGCTGCGGGGGTTTGCTTTTGGTTTACCCTTTGGGAAGTTTGATGCCCCCGCCTGCTACCCCCCCTGGGGAAACTAGGCCAGAAAACACCGGGAAAGCCACCCTTGCTGGGGGATTTTTTGTCCCTTGAAAAGGGGCACTTCTTGGTGTTTAATCATTAGTTTTTTTTGGGGGTTTTGGGTGGCACCAGAGATACAGGTTAAGCTGACTTGGGGTTTTTCATGTTGTCAATTGAATAGTATTAGGGGGACGGGGGGCCCTCTGCAGGAAAATGATTCAGCACTTTAGTCACTAGTGCGATCAACTGGTTTGGGTTCCTGTTTCCTGGGGGAAAACAAACGGATCAAGCCTTGGCTCATGTTTAGCTCAAGTCCCTTTACTTTGGGCTAATGGATTTCCCCCCCTTCCATCCCCCTATTTGAAGAATCTTTACCCGAGCCTCTGCTTCTGCACTTGCCTTTTTAGCCGGGCCTTGCTTCTGCCTTGCTTTTTTACCTGACCCTCTGTTCTGCACTTTCTCTTTCAGCCGGGCCCTTTTTTGCTTTTTTGCATTTTTCCCTTTCTCCATTACTTCCTTCTCTCTTAGGCCGTCTTTTTTTGGTTTTGTTCTGTTTCGAAAAGGGCCCCTTTTAGTTTTCTGTCACTGGGGATGAGTTTTCTTGAGCAAATGTTTTGGGTATGTTTCGTGACGAAAATGTTTAGATGAAATTTTTGATGGGTGCATATATTCTCCTGTAGATGAAAGAAACGGAAGTTCTGCTTATCTTTTCCCTTTTTTGCACCAGGGACATTTTTTTCCTCTTTCCACTGATTCTCCTTTTTTCGCCCCCCTTTAAAGGCTTAATCGCTTTAGAGCCCTTTTTAAAGAAGGTATTCTATGAAAAAACAACGCTTATTCTTTTTGTGTGTTTTAATTGGGCCGTGCAACACCCTTCTTGTAGGCTTGGGGCATCCCCTTTAAAGGGAATGAAAACCCGCAAAAAAGGGGGGTAACTCTTTCCCCCACCCGCTCTTCCGGGTTTTATAAACAGAGCCCTTCTTTTTATTTGGGTGTTGTTTTAAATTAATTTTAGTTTTGGTTTGAGAAAAAGCTTTTTTTGGACGTACAATTTGGGTCGGGCGGGAAAGTGTTGATTTCTGTTTTCCTGCTTTTTCAAAATCATCGTATCAAGTTCCCCCTTGCTGTGTTTAAACCCTTTGGGAAATTGACAACCCTTGTTTTTGGGGCCATTTTTTTTTTAAGGTGCACTGTCTTTTTAAAGGAAAAAACCCTTTTTGTTTTGGGGGGGCTGAAAATGGGCACCCACAGGTTCTAGGGGGGACACCAAATAAGATTCCCAGGGGGTTTTGGGAGCAAATTGTGGGGTTTTAAAAAATCTGGGGGGCCGGGAGCAATGTAAAGGAAATTATGCACTTGTGTTTGTTTTGCTGGGGAGTTTTTCTGACTTTTGTTTTGGGGTTTAAGGCATTTTTCGGGACTGTTTGTCTTGAGTTTCAAAAGCCCTTTCGGGACTGATGCCCTTGGGCCCCTCTAAAGAAATTTTCCCTGACTGATGTTTTGGGGCTCAAAAGAAATTTTCCCTTGGGTTTTTATTTGGGCTTTAAAAAAATTTCTGATTTTTTCGGGCCCCCCCAAAATTGGGCGCATGAAGGTGTAACTGGCTGGTGGATGTAGGCTGGGAAAACTTTCCTACCTTGTATCCAAATGTGGAGGCAGACTAAAAAACCAAAAGCGGGCTTATTTAAAATTAAGTAACACAGTGGATGAAACAGAATTGGTTTTTCCCCTTGAAACGCAATGACCCAACTGAACAGAACGTGGTTACCCTGTAGTTGTAAAAACCCTTGGTGATTTTGTTGCTCCCGGGCGGGCTCTGTTTTTTTTGCTGCACTGCAGTCTGCTGATCAAAATTTTGTGCTTCTGCTACCCCAAAAAAGATGTTGCCCCATTCAAATTAAGTTTGAAAACAACTAAACAGAAATAAACACAGCAAAAACCTAAAAAAAAAACCCCCATCCCTAAGAAAAAAAAACTTTAAAACCCAAAGACAGGGGAGCATATGTAAATTCTGGTCAGCAGTTTGGCCCAGGCAGCAAAAAATTTCATAAAAAAGAAGGGAAATGGAAAAAAATGCAATAATATAAAATTTTTAAAATAAAAATTACCTAAAATTTGAAGGGGAACAGCACAGGGAAAAAAAAGTATCCAGAAGCCAACTTCCAATAACCTCCCTATCGTGAAATTAAAAAACTCCAAATTGCCACCTCTTTTTGGTTTGAAAATTCTTTCAATACCTATTAACTGTAATCCTTTAGTATTTGCGTTATGGCAATCAATATAATGTTGTGCGACACTAGATTTAGTTCTGCTGGAATTATGATTGATGTCATAAAAATGCTCCAAAAAGCGTATTTTGAGCTTACGTGTGGTTCTACCCACATATAATAAATCACATAGGGAACACCTTATGACATAAACCACATGAGTGGTGTTGCAATTTATATATTTATGAATAGGGATCGATTTGGAACCATCTGCATTGAAAAATTCTTTGGTTGGAGTAACAAACCCACATGCAGGGAAAATGTCCACATCTGACAAAACCTTTATGTCGCAACCAGGTAGATGGAAAATCCTTCCTATCAACTACACTAGGGGACAAAATATTGCCCAATGTTTCACTTTTCCTGGAGACAATTTTACACCTGTTTTGCAGAATTTGACTAAGTATCTCATCATCCCTAAGTAGTGGAAGATATTTTAAAACGATGTCCTTGACTTTCTTGAATTGACGAGTGTGATTAAGTACTAGAGTAGGTTGGTCATCATGAGAAATAACATTAGAACTGGGTTTGTCACTTAAAAAATCTTCTCTTAAACAGGGATCTACTTTTTGAGATGCTCTATTTAGAGTCCATGCAGGATAACCCCTAGCTTTTAGTCTATCAAAAATCATACTTTTTTCTTGATTATATTCAACTGGGGATCTGCAATTTCTCTTGGCCTGTATAAGCTCACCTATAGGGATAGCTTTTTTAGTACTTTTGGTATGAAAACTTCGGTAATGCAGAATGGTGTTACCTGCATTAGGCTTGCGAAAAGTTTTAGACTCAACAATCTCACCAGGATGAGCCACTAATTCAAGATCCAAAAATGTGGTCTGATGTTGCTGGTGAGAAAAAGTGAACTTAAGATTAAATTGGTTGTTATTAAGATATTCAACAAAGAGTGGTATGGCAGACATATCACTCCTCCAAATAATGAGGAGATCATCTATGTATCTGCCAAAAAACTCCAAGTACGAAAAAAATGGTTTGCTATCTGAAAAGATTTTAGATGTTCCCACCTGAGATTGAAAAATACTTAACTCCACTGTAATCAAAATGTTGTGTTTAAAAAGAAAATCAGTGACTTGGAGTTTTGTATTGTACAAAGTGGGAAAAAAATCGTAAATTTGTCAAAATGAAATTTTTTTAGCGGAAGGGAAACCCCGGGATGTGGGATGCTCGTATATAACGTTTCGACATCGCATGTGAATCCGCAAAAAATCTGCCCCCCATATTTTTTTTTTGTAAAAAAAACTAGAAAATTTTAGTATTCTAAGTTAGCTAGGTGTGCGACATAAAAAAGGGGCGGGGAAGAAGCAAAAATCCAAAAATGGTATGGTTTCTCAGAAAGGGACCCCATACCAGAAACGTTCACCCACAGGGGGGGGAAAAGGGCATTTGTTTGTAAATTTTGGGGGAAGTCCATTAAGATGGGTGTGGCAGGGAAATTCTGGGAAAAAATGCTTTCCCGGGACCGGACTTGGTCTAGGACCCCCAAGGAACCCAAATCTTCAAGAAATTTGGGGAAAGGGGCCCCCCTTTAAAGATGTTAATAGGGTCTAAATTTTAGAAATCCACAAAAAAATCGTTTCCAAAAAAGGGAAAATAAAATGCCGGTCCTTTTTTTAAAAACTTCATGCACTAGGTTAAAAACGTAAGTGGGGCTGAAAAGTAGCAACAACTGAGGTTTCGGGCAAATTACTAAACCCTTTTGGTTCCAGTAGGGTTAGTTCACCAAAGGGGTGTTAGTTTTTATTTGGGATTTCGGGTTAAAAGTCTAAGTAAGGGGAATTCGTTACACTGAACTTCTTTGTTTAAAATTTCATAAAAATCTTTTTTAAAATTTTAAAAAAACCAAAAGCTCCCTTTTAAAGGTTTTTTTAAAGCTGAAAAATTAGAAATCAATATATATATTAAACAGATTTTTTCAGTTGTTAAAAATACTATTTATATTTGGGCCCAAAGATCGTTGTGGAGATTTTAAAACCAGTGGGCATAGAGCTGAAAACTGAGAATCCAAAAAGCTCTCTATACGGCCCTTTAAAGCTGCCAGTCTCCCCCCCGGGTCGGGTCTTTCTACTTTTCATGCCAAAAAAAGTCTTTTTTTTGGGTTTTTTCCGAAAATTTTTTTGGGGGGTTATTTTTCGAAAATTATTTGTGTTTTTTTCCTTCATTTTCTGAAATTCTTTATGTATTTGGGTTTGTTTAAAATCCCCTTTTTTTTTAATTTTCGTTGGATAATCGATTTTTTTTCTTTTTCTTTGTCTTCACCCATTTGTGCAGGCTCTTCTTGCCCTAATGAGTTATTCCTAGAGGAATAGAATTCACTGTATGATGGGAGTGACTACTATTAGCTCTTAATATAGTATTACCACTTGTGGGTTTACGATATAATGTGGTTTTTACAGTGGTATTTTTTATATCTCCCCACAAATGGATTTCTAGGAAAGTAATACTCTCCTTATCACTAGAGTAGGTGAATTTTAAATTGAATGAATTCTCATTAATATATGCCACAAACTCTGGTATGGACACCACACTACCTCTCCAGACAATCATGAGGTCATCTATGTAGCGCACATACCAGAGAATGCTATCCGCATAAGGGTTATTTTGATGAAATATGACCTGATATTCCCACTAGGACATGTATAAATTTGCAATAGCTGGTGAAGAAGTAGCTCCCATAGGGATACTCATGATCTGTATGAAAAAATCCTTGTCAAACTTAAAGAAGTTATGTTTGAGCAAAAAATCTTTGCTTTCCAAAAGAAACAGAATGACATTTTCTTCATATGCACTTGATTTATATAAATGAAACTGTATAGCTGGTAATACTAATGCCTGTGGGATATTTGAATAAAGGCTAACTACATCAAGGGTCACCCAAGTATAATCCTCCATCCATGGGAAACTTTGAAAGGTTTGTAACACCATTCTGCTATCCCTTAGGTAACCTGGAGTAGTTTGAACTAATAGCTGTAAATGTTTATCCACAAAATCGCTTAATCTTGAAGTGAGACTATTTGTACTGGACACTATAGGTCCTAAGCTTGGTGGAAATTGATTTTTGTGTAGTTTGGGTAGGGTCTGAATCTAGTCTATGGTAACTGGAGGAGTCGCTCAATAGAGATTGCATGGACTCATGATAATCTGATTGGTTCATCACTACAATGATACCTCCCTTGTCTGCCATACGAATTATATCCCTGGGTTTGAATTTTGGTCTTGAGAAAGACTTTGTCTTGTTTAACACCTTAAAAGATATAAATAAGTTTATGCGCATACTTACATTGCGTCGTCATTTTTGGGATGCCTCTGGTGAACAACAGTCTTCTTCTAAGACTGAAAGTCATAATGTTTATAGTGGTTTGTCTTTCTGTGAACAACGTTCTGTTTTACAGCTGGAGGAACTTGCAGATAACAACGATGCTCCATCCGTTCACAGTGAAACCATAATGTATCCTCGTGTTACTAACAAAATTTTTTATCCTTTACAGTCTAGGACCACCTCTATGGATCGTTTCCAGTTTCTAGTTGAAACTGGTTTAGATAATTTCAATCTTACTGCCCCACAGAGAGTTGCTCTTAGGAAACTTAGAACCAATAAAGATATTATCATTCGTAAGGCAAACAAGGGTCGTATGGCAGACAAGGGAGGTATCGTTGTAGTGATGAACCAATCAGATTATCATGAGTCCATGCAATCTCTATTGAGCAACTGCTCCATTTACAATAGACTAGATTCAGACCCTATTCACATCTATAGGGAGGCACTTGCCAGATTGCTTGAAGATGGGGTTTCCTTGGGGGTCCTAGACCAGAGGCGGTCGGATGCATTGTTTCCAGATTGCCCTGTCACACCTATCTTATATGGACTTCCCAAAGTTCACAAACAAATGCCTTTTCCTCCCCTGTGGCTGATCGTTTCTGGTATGGGATCCCTTTCTGAGTACCTATGCCAGTGGTTGTATTCGCTTCTCCAGCCGTTTGTATGTCACACACCTGGCTATCTTAGAGATACTAAGAGTGTTCTAGTTTCTTTACAAAACAAAATATGGGAACAGGATTTTAGCTGGATCACATGCGATGTCGAATCGTTATATACGAGCATCCCACATCGGGTTGCCCTAGTCGCGCTACAATTTCATTTTGACAACTTCAGCGATTTTTCTCCCGACTTTGTACAATACATACTCCAAGTCACTGATTTTCTTATGAAACACAACTATTTTGATTACAATGGAGTTATGTATTTGCAAACTAAAGGGGTTTCTATGGGGCGAAATCTTACAGTCTCATGGTGGGAACATCTATATATCTTTTCAGATAGCAATCCATTTGTTTCGTACTTGGAGTTGTATGGCAGATACATAGATGATCTCCTCATTATTTGGAGGAGTGATATGTCTGCCATACCACTCTTTGTCGAATATCTTAATAACAACCAATTTAATCTTAAGTTCACTTTTTCTCACCAGCAACATCAGACCACATTTTTGGATCGTGAATTAGGGGCTCATCCTGGTGAGATTGTTGAGTCTAAAACTTTTCGCAAGCCTACTGCAGGTAACACCATTCTGCATTACTGAAGTTTTCATACCAAAAGTACCAAAAAAGCTATCCCTATAGGTGAGCTTATATGGGCCAAGAGAAATTGCAGTTCCCCAGTTGAATATAATCAAGTATGATTTTTGATAGACTAAAAGCTAGGGGTTATTCTGCATGGACTCTAAATAGAGCATCTCAAAAAGTAGATCCTCGTTTAAGAGAAGATTTTTTAAGTGACAAACCCAGTTCTAATGTTCTTTCTCATGATGACCAACCTACTCTAGTACTTAATCACACTCGTCAATTCAAGAAAGTGAAGGACATAGTTTTAAAATATCTTCCACTACTTAGGGATGATGAGGTACTTAGTCAAATTCTGCAAAATGGGTGTAAAATTATCTCCAGGAAAAGTGAAACATTAGGCAATATTTTGTCCCCTAGTGTAGTTGATAGGAAGGATTTTCCATCTACCTGGTTGCGACATAAATGTTTTGTGGTTATGTGGACATTTTCCCTGCAAAACATGTGGCTTTGTTACTCCAACCAAAGAATTTTTCAATGCAGATGGTTCCAAATCATTCCCTATTCGTAAATATATAAATTGCAACACCACTCATGTGGTTTATGTCAGGTGTTCCCTATGTGATTTATTATATGTGGGTAGCACCACACGTAAGCTCAAAATACGCTTTTTGGAGCATCTTTATGACATCAATCATAATTCCAGCAGAAATAAATCTAGTGACTCACTACATTATATTGATTGCCATAACACAAATACTAAAGGATTACAGTTAATAGGTATTGAAAGAATTTTCAAACCAAAAAGAGGTGGCAATTTGGAGTATTTATTACATGATAGGGAGGCTTATTGGATGTTGTTTCTGGATACTTTCTTTCCCACCGGTTTAAATTCACGCACAGAAATCATGTTTCACACTTGATTTAGTACAGTCATAGAGTTTATGAATATATTTTTGCTAATGCCTTTTCGTTCATTTGCTGTTTACCTATTGTTAATTCACAGGTTGCTAACATGGCTCTTGAATTTGTGTAGTATCTGTTTTGTATCCTATCTTTTCATATACAGCGTTATATTATAACATTTTTAATATCAGCTAATACATTTGATACAACGCATGTATATATATTTTTTCCTCTCATACCGCTGTCATATTATAGTCTTTTTATGTGTAGAGTTTGTTTTCTACAATGTATCTTCTATCTTAGATACTTTCCTGACACCAGTGTGCATGTCTTTCCATTGTGACTTCCGTTTTCAGGTCCCGGTGACGTAGATGTATGTTGTTTACCATCTCCATCTCCACATGGTGACAGCGCTATGGTTTCAGGTAAGAGAAACTCCTTCAGGTGTTCTCGTTTTTAGTAATTATTGATCTTAATACACTATTTAAAGGCTGGTTTTCTAATTGAGCATTGCTACGACTAAGGGCAGTGTGTCAGCGATTTTCTCCATTTTGTCTCTTTGATCTGCTCGCCTGCCTATGCATGCTGTTTTTATACCCTTTTTTTGTACTGGCAGTTGTTTCCAATAAAGTTCCTCTTTTTCTACTGGCCCGGTGCTGATCATTTGGACTGTATTTCTTATGTTACATGTGCAACTTGGAGCACTGATCGTGCACGGGAACCCAAGGAGGGCTAATATACACTAAGCTACGGAGGTGAGCTGGTTACCTTTTGCTTTTCTATAGTACTTGTATATATTTGTGTGTATATACACCTGTATATATGTGTATATATATATATATATATATATATTTATATATATATACACTCACCGGCCACTTTATTAGGTACACCATGCTAGTAACTGGTTGGACCCCCTTTTGCCTTCAGAACTGCCTCAATTCTTCGTGGCATAGATTCAACAAGGTGCTGCAACGATGCTCAATTGGTACCAAGGGGCCCAAAGAGTGCCAAGAAAATATTCCCCACACCATGACACCACCACCACCAGCCTGAACCGTTGATACAAGGCAGCATGGATCATGCTTTATGTTGTTGACGCCAAATTCTGACCCTACCATCCGAATGTCGCAGCAGAAATCGAGACTCATCAGACCAGGCAACGTTTTTCCAATCTTTTACTGTCCAATTTCGATGAGCTTGGGCAAATTGGAGCCTCAGTTTCCTGTTCTTAGCTAAAAGGAGTGGCACCCGGTGTGGTCTTCTGCTGCTGTAGCCCATCTGCCTCAAAGTTCGCCGTACTGTGCGTTCAGAGATGCTCTTCTGCCTACCTTGGTTGTAACGGGTGGCTATTTGAGTCACTGTTGCCTTTCTTCAGCTCAAACCAGTCTGCCCATTCTCCTTTGACCTCTGGCATCAACAAGGCATTTCCGCCCACAGGACTGCCGCTCACTGGATGTTTTTTCTTTTTCGGACCATTCTCTGTAAACCCTAGAGATGGTTGTGCGTGAAAATCCAGGAGATCAGCAGTTTCTGAAATACTCAGACCAGCCCTTCTGGCACCAACAACCATGCCCAAAGTTTTAAAGGCACTCAAATCACCTTTCTTCCCCATACTGATGCTCGGTTGAACTGCAGGAGATTGTCTTGACCATGTCTACATGCCTAAATGCACTGAGTTGCCGCCATGTGATTGGCTGATTAGAAATTAAGTGTTAACGAGCAGTTGGACAGGTGTACCTAATAAAGTGGCCGGTGAGTGTATGTATACAGTAGTGACCTAGCTACAGTGGTCGCATCAGTCACACAGGCAGAGCGGCTCCCTTTTTCCTCCAGACCACATTATTCCGGCTTTTACATATTTCTTTTGGAGTAATGGCTTCTTCCTGGTTTAGAGTGGCCTTTCAGCCCATGTTGATACAGTACTCGTGTCACTGTGGATAATGACACAATCTTACCAGCTTCCACCAGGATCTTCACAAGGTCTTTTGCTTTTGTTCTTGGGTTGATATACACATGTCACACCAAAGCATGTTCATCTCTGGGACACAGAACCCATCTCCTTCCTGTGCGGTATGATGGCTGGACATTCCCATCTTGTTTTTACTAGCATATCATTGCTTGTACAGATGAACAAGGCACCTTCAGGTATCTGGAAATTGTACCCAAGAATGACCCAGTCTTGTGCAAGTCCACAATTCTTTTACCTGATATCTTGGTTAATGTCTTTAGACTTTCCCATGATGTTACACACAGAAGCAGTGTGTTTCAGGTGTGAATTTAAAATATCTTCCAAAGACATTATATCATCATATGGGCTGTCCCAAATAGTTTAAAAGTATAGTAATCCTAGTGTATGTAAACTTTTGACTTTGTTGAAAGTAATAAAAATGTCTTAAAAATTCTCTCTCATTATTCTGGCATTTGGAAAAATACAGATGTAGCAGAGTCTAGCTTGACCGTGATATCCCGGCTTTTTGTGTAATCTGTAAACAAAGGTCATTGAAAAGCATTGAGAAGGTAAGAATAACACTCTGTGCCGTGATGTCACGCTACATTATCTGTTCTTTTTAGTTCTGCTACACTGTATAAATAATTCTAGTAATCCTAATTGACCTAAAACGGGTAATGTTTATTCTGATTTTTTCTGATTCCATGTCAGATAGAGAGATAAACATGCATATGTGTCTTTTTTATATAGTGTATGTAAACTTCTGGTTTCAACTATATATAAAAAGTGTTAAGTTAATAGTAGGGCAGCATCCTCTGCATGGATTTTATACAGCAGCACATACAGTAGCTGTACCTTCACATATAGTCTATTATTTATTTGACCTCATATTGAAAAGTACCCTGCATATCACGAGTGATATAACAAATGGAATAACAAATACATCATACCAAATGTCTCGATGCTGGAATTCCTGGTTGACCAGGTGGTCCAGGTGGTCCTGGAATGGCTACTGCTAAAACAATAGAACTCATTAGATATTCATGAAATATAAAAAAAAAGTAAACATGTATATACATACACTACTCACAAAAAGTTAGGGATATTTGTCTTTTGGTTGGAATTCCAGAATGAACATAGCATTTCTTGAATTTTTTTTAAAATAAACTAAATGAGGCCATCTCTAAACTTTAGTGTTTCAGCACTTTTTGCACAATTTGCTGATCTCTAACATGGAGCTTAATGGCAGAATTCACAACAGGTGTTTGATACTGTAATCGTCCAATAAATTTAGGGGATCAATTTGAATTGGGATTTAAACAGTCCTGCTCATCATGCTGTTCACATTTAGACATCATGAGACCAAGGCAACACCTTACAATTAATCAACAGTACCTCTCCATTGCGAGGCTTTGGGCAAGATGCTCTCAGATGGAAGAGGGCACTGAGTTAGAGTGTCATCAGCAGGTGGCAGCAGAGAAACAGAGGGACTGGAAGAGTCACAGGCAAAAAAAAAAGTGAACGTCCTTTGGCTACATCACATACTGATGACCGCTTCATTGTAAACAATGCCCTGTGGAACCGAATGATGAATGCCTCACAACTCCAGGCACATTTAAGGGAGGTGAGAGGCAACCTGGTGTCACATCAAACCATTCATAACCATTTACATCAGCGTGGTCTGCATGCCAGACAACCTGAAAACACCACCAGGCACAGGGATCATCATCTTACATGGGCCAGGGAGCATCTATGCTGGACGAGGGACCAGTGGTTCTTGTTGCTGTTCAGTGATGAAAGTTGATTCACTCTGAGCAGAAATTATGGCTGCCAATAATAATGGAGATGTCATGGAGAGCACTATGCATCACGTAATAGAATATACCTGGGCTAATATACAATGCACACTGCCTAGTGTGTATAGTGGTCTGGATATGGCAACTCTCCTAGTGCCGTCTTCAGCAAACATATATCAATCCGACCAAAGTGAATAGTAAAAACTCACGTTTATTCAAAGTCTTCATTCAAGTAAAAACAGTCCATCAGACATACTTGTATTCCTTTTCAATAATCTGCAACAGCAGTATCCACGAGCAGTGAAAGACTCAATCCGGCTCAATCTCATGCAGCCGCATGTAGCTAGTGAGAGCAGTATGGACAGGGGGCGTCACCCTCCAGCGGAAGCGACGTTTCGGAAGACAAACTCCTCCTTTCTCAAGCACAGGTAGGTGATTACAGACTATACTTATATAGGAGATTAATTGTCATTATTAATTAGTAACTGTCTGACAACATTAAAAACATTTAAAAACATACGATTTCAGAACATACGTTTATCACTTTTATAGAAAAATATTCATGTTAAGGTTCTCATTTAGTCCCTTGGGGTTGAGTGTATCTAACTTAAAAATCCACATTGCTTCTCTGCGCAAGAGTGTTCTTTCTATTGATGTACCTTCTAAGGGATAGACCTGTTCTAAAATACACCATCGGAGTTCTGACACTCCGTGGCGTCTCTCATGAAAATGACGGGCAACCGAGCTCTCTCCAAATTTTTTATTGTCATTGTCATCACTTTTGTCTATTTTTTTCTGGAACGTACGTATGGCTGAACGATGTTCATTAATTCTGATTTTAACATTGCGGGTGGTCTGCCCCACATATCCCAAGCCACAAGGGCACTTCAAAAAATAAATGACATTTTTGCTATTGCAAGTATGCATACCTCTAATGTTGATTTTGTGTCCTTTTGTGGTATGTGTGATATATGAACCACGTATAATGGCATGGCAATTTTGACAATTCATACACGGAAATGTCCCTTCTTTTTTTGTTGTTATACTCATAGTTTGTTTTTTATCCCTTATGTCTGATCTAATAAGCATATTCCCCAAGGTTTTAGCCTTTCGATAAATAAATCTCGGCGGTGTTTTAAACAAGTAACCGAATTTGGGATCAGTGGACAGTAGCGGCCAGTATTTTTTTATAATATATTCGATATTTTTACTTTGACATCCGAACTCACTAATGAATGAGAATCTATCCGTTGTTCTTCCCTTATTATTAGTTTGTAACAGCTCATCTCTATCCATGGCCAAAACATCCTGCCCCATAGTTTCCAATTTAGTTCTATCATATCCTCTTTGTGTGAATTTTTTAACTATCTTTTTCATCTGTTCAATATATGATGATGTGTCAGAGCAAATACGTCTTGCCCTGACAAACTGACTTTTTGGTATGCCATTGAATATACTAGGGGCATGGTGACTTGTTTTAAGTAAAAGATTGTTTTTTTCCATAGGTTTGGAGTACAGTACGGTTTTTAATGTACCTTCATGTTTCTGTATCTCAACGTCCAAATAATGAACAACATGTTCATTAATGGTAGCTGAGAACCGAATTAACGGATGGCAAGTGTTAAGCATGTCAATGAAATTATTAAGCTGTTCACCAGTGCCCTTCCATAGCAACAGGATATCATCCACATATCTAAGCCACAATTCGACATGTGGATGGGAGCCTGATGGAAAGACATAGGTTTTTTCAAAAAACATCATATAGAGGTTAGCGAACCCCGGGGCTGCAGGCGAGCCCATAGAGGTGCCTTGTTGCTGTATGAAAAATTGTGCGCCAAACCTAAAATAGTTCTTAGTCAAAATTATGTCTAACAATGACATAATCAAATTGATCTGCTGGTTAGTTAAGGACGCGTCCTCACATAGTGTTGTTCTCACTGCTTCTATCCCTTCCTCAAGTGGAATGTTTGTATATAGAGATTTTATGTCTAGTGTGACTAAATAGGTAACATCTTTACAATCCAAGTTTTTTATAATTTTTAACAATTCTGTGGTATCTTGTTGAGAACGTTGTTCTAGTTTGACATTTTTTTGCAAAAATTGGTCCACTTAAATAGCAATTTTTTCAAATATCGAGTTGACCCCTGAGACTATTGGTCGTCCACAAAAGGACACAAAATCAACATTAGAGGTATGCATACTTGCAATAGCAAAAATGTCATTTATTTTTTGAAGTGCCCTTGTGGCTTGGGATATGTGGGACAGACCACCCGCAATGTTAAAATCAGAATTAATGAACATCGTTCAGCCATACGTACGTTCCAGAAAAAAATAGACAAAAGTGATGACAATGACAATAAAAAATTTGGAGAGAGCTCGGTTGCCCGTCATTTTTCATGAGAGATGCCACGGAGTGTCAGAACTCCGATGGTGTATTTTAGAACAGGTCTATCCCTTTGAAGGTACATCAATAGAAAGAACACTCTTGCGCAGAGAAGCAATGTGGATTTTTAAGTTATATACACTCAACCCCAAGGGACTAAATGAGAACCTTAACATGAATATTTTTCTATAAAAGTGATAAACGTATGTTCTGAAATCGTATGTTTTTAAATGTTTTTAATGTTGTCAGACAGTTACTAATTAATAATGACAATTAATCTCCTATATAAGTATAGTCTGTAATCACCTACCTGTGCTTGAGAAAGGAGGAGTTTGTCTTCCGAAACGTCGCTTCCGCTGGAGGGTGACGCCCCCTGTCCATACTGCTCTCACTAGCTACATGCAGCTGCATGAGATTGAGCTGGATTGAGTCTTTCACTGCTCGTGGATACTGCTGTTGCAGATTATTGAAAAGGAATACAAGTATGTCTGATGGACTGTTTTTACTTGAATGAAGACTTTGAATAAACGTGAGTTTTTACTATTCACTTTGGTCAGATTGATATATGTTTGATGAGCACTATGCATCAGCCTAGTCAGGAACCCTTGCTGGTCATCTGGTATGCAAAGCATGTTGATGTGAACGGTTATAGATGGTCTGATGTGATACTTAGGTGCTTCTCACCTCCCTTAACTGGGCCTGGAGTTGTGTGGCATTCATCATCCGGTTCCCAGGGTATTGTTTACAATGAAGTGGTCATCAGTGTGTGATACAGCCAAAGAATATTCACTTCTTTGCCATTCTTTGACTCTTCCAGTCTCTCTGTATGACTGTTGCAACCTACTGATGACACTCTGTGACATGCTAAGCTCAGTGGCCATTTGTGTCTGCTTGAAGCCTCGCAATGTTGAGGTACTGCTGATCAATTGTAAGGTATTGTCATGGTATTATGATGTAAAAATGTGAACAGCATGATTAGGAGGACTCCCTGTTACAGATCAGCAAGTTGTGTAAAAAGTACTGAAACATTGAACAGTTGGACATGTGCATTCTAAAGTTAAGAGATGGTCTCAGTTCATGTAAAAGAAATTTCAAGAAATTTTATGTTATGCTCATCCTGAGATTTCAACTGAAAGTCAAATATATGTATTTATTTACTCACATTTATGTGTATGTATATATGTATGTATGTATGTGTGCATATATATACCCACCCCTGTACAAACTCCCCACCCATAAAGCCCCAAACAGTAAAAGTTCCCCTTTTGGTGCCCCACACAGTAATTGTACCCCAAACAGCGAATGTACCACCAGCCAATTATAGGCCCCCCATTTCTGCCACCAGTAGGTAGGTCCACACCTTATATAGTAGACAGGCACTGACGTATATGCTATTTTTAGGTATGTTAGACCCTAAAAATTAGAAATTAAAAAAAGTCAGAAGAGTGGTATGGAAATAAATAGGCCCCCATTAGGTTGCTATACAAGCCCCCCAGTAGGCAGGTAAGTATATAGACCTCCCGCAGTAGATAGGTATGTAGGTACTCTCAGAATGCAGGTAAATAGGCCCCCTCAGTCAGTTTTACATATTCATGCAGTAGGTAAAGATGTATATAATCCCCAATTAGGTAGTCCCTCATTGGGTATATAAGCCCCCTCAGTAGATAGATAAGTATAAAGGTCCCCACAGTAGTTAGGTATATAGTCTCCTATTAGGTATATATAGAACCTCTCAGTAGGTTGGTATATAGGGTCTCCTCAGTAGGTAGGTATGTAGGGTCCACATTAGAAAGGTAGTTACATAGGCCCTGCAGTAGTTAGGTAGGTAAACTGGGTCTCCTCCAGTAGTTGGGTAGGTAAAAAGGGCCTCCCCCAGAAGTTAGGTAGGTATACAGCCCCCCCCCCCAATTAATTCGGTAGGTAGACTGGGCCTCTTCCAGTAGGTTGGTAGGTATACAGGCCCGCTATTATTAGGTAGGTAGAAAGGGCCTTCCCCCCAATAATTAGGCAGGTAGACAGGGCCTCCTCCAATTAATTAGGCAGGTACACAGGGCCGCCCCCAGTAAATAGGGAGGTAGACAGGGCCGCCCACAGTAATTAGGGAGGTAGACAGGGCTGCTCTCAGTAAATAGGGAGATAGACAGGGCCGCCTCTAGTAATTGGGCAGGTATATATTGCCCCCCCCCGAGGAGGTCAGTAGCTAGGGAGCCCCCACAGGTAGCCCACCTAGGTAGCTAGGGAGCTCACAGGTAACTAGGGAGCCCATATAGGTAGCTATAAAGCCCATAAAGGTAGCTATAAAACCCATATAGCTGGCTAGGGAGCACATATAGGGGGTTAGGCAGCCAATATAGGGGTGGGTAGCCCATATAGGGGGTCAGGGAGCCCATATTAAAAATAAAAAAACCCACTCACCTGTCACCCTCCTTTCCTTTCCTAATCTCTTCTTCTCACCTGCTCCGGGACATAGGCTGTCATCACATCGTGCTGTGGCCTTCAGGGGCTGAACGGTCAGGATCAGAAGATCCTGGCTGTCCTTCCGGAACCGCCGCCTGCGCCGTGGAGGCGGAGGTGTTCTCTGCATTGTTGAGTCTATGTGACCCAGCAATGCAGCCGTGTAGCAAGAGGGACTTGCCGACCCCCTGGCTCGGGACCACCCGGTGGGGAATCATCAGTCCCTTGTTAGACGCTCCGAGCTGGCACGGCGCCCCGGATCCCGGAAGCACGCCGGGCAAGCAGCTGGTTACTTATATCGCCTGACTCTCACCGTACAGTGTAAGCTTCCCTCAAGCCTGGGGGGTAAGTGCCTCTCCTCAGCTCCTGACCACGTGGAGTACCAGGCGTTTAATAGGCAAAAGTCTGTCCTGGAACATGGATAGTAGGCACCCACCCAACAATTTGCCTACTCCCAGTAAGAACCATCCAGGATCGTCTGAAACAGCCATACTTACTATTTATAGATACCAACCACTTACTGTGGCTGACAACATATATAAACTTTGGTGACATGTTGCTTGCAGGTATCCTGCTTTACTCCACCTAGTGGCAGAAACATGCGACCGCCTGAGGTCGCTCTGCAACAATATATACACACATATACATACACATATGTTAGTTCTGTATCTCAACACTTAACAATTTAAAATGTTGCTAGTTTATTAATTTTTTATTTTTTAATTTTTTAAAATCACTTTTTAGTCATAGTAAAAGTTAGAGTATGCCCTGACTTCCATGGTGTTAATGATATGTCAGGAAATGGTCAAGATATTGATGTGGTTGGCATCAGAATAGCCAAACAAGGTGTTTCTTGGATAACTGTTACTTAGTTTTATAAAGTTACATGCTTGGTATAAAGATGCTTCCTTAAGGGGCTGTTCACACGGCACAGTGCAAATACTGGTCGGAAATCCCGACCGGTATCTGCACTGTTTTCGGGCCATGCGCGGGTTTTGCATAGAGGTCCAGAATCAAAGTTGTCACCCGGTTTTCAGACGGTGTTCAAAACCGAAAACCATCTGAAAAACCGGGTGAACCCCGTGCAGTGGGGGCGAGCCCTAGTACTCTAGGCAGAGCAATTATCTGATATCAGTCAATAACTTAATGCAACTTGTTTGATATGTACTTTTGAAAAGCTAGTTGTCAACTAAGACAGAGATACAATTAAGCTGCTAGCCTGTCATGTAATACTGAAGAAAATATAACTATAGTAGTGTGATGTAAATTTGTATCTCATCAGAATTCATGTTGCTTAAAGGGGTTTTCTCACCATGCTATTTCACAGAGTAACAGACAGATTTTCATCCACTCTGCCTCATCACGCTGTAGGTGGATCTATAGCAGTGAATAGCATATTAAGCCTTTCTATAACTAGCTGAGATATTGCAAATACATAAGTGCGATCTGTGTAAACAAAGTTACAAGTGTTCTAAGGAGTGAAAACAATTTCTTATCTGTAAACAAAAGCCAAACTTATTAGAGATAATGAGTGTCCTCCGAGGGTGAGCTTCAACCATGGTGATGTCACTCCCTGTTCTGTCTAGTCAGGAAGGGAGGTATGGACAGGTAACCATAGAAACCTGTGAGAACTGAGAGCAGATAAAAACTCTATCTCCTGACCAAGGTAAAATTAAAAGGCTAATGTATTTGGAAAAAGTCTTCAGTTACCTATACTACATGTTGAAAGTTAATCTTTGTGGTGAGAAAACCCCTATAAGGATCTGAATGCACTTAAAAGTACACTTGTGTATCTGGGACACCATGAGAAAAGTCCAACGCATGTTCCCTGGATATATGGTGCTGGTCACTCCCATGACAGTAGTCAAAAGTAAAATGCTCTACCAAAAGAGGTAGCAATAACAGAATTTAAAGAGAACCTGTCACACAGATTATACCCCCCCTTGCTGAGGACAGCACAAGCTAGTGACAGATATGCTGTTTCCAGCACTGAGTCCCTTATTCCATAAGATGCAGCGGTTTCAGAGTATCTAATGCTCAAATCTGTCAGTTTACAGCTAGAAAAGAGTCCAGCTTATTCACGAGCAGGTGTTAGCTCGGCCCACGCATCTAACAGTTATTCACATCTTTCTACCTATTCAATAGTAATAGGTTAATCACTTATGAGGTGGGTGGGGCTAGCCTCATGAGTTAAACAGACTCCTTTCATGACTCTTTTCTAGCTGAAATCTGTAGATTTGAGTATTAAATACTTTAAAACTACAGCATCTTACAGGATAAGGGACACAGCGCTGGAAACAGCATGTTTGTTACTAGCTTGTGCTGTCCTCAGCAAGGGGGGCGTAATCTATGTGACAGGTTCTCTTTAAAGAGTTCCAGATATTTACCTTCTGATGAATGTTTTTAATTGTTATATTTAGTAAGAAAGAATAGTGATGTTCAGTTGATATATAAAAATTAATATAAAATGAGCAGCCACTTTTGTCTACATTTACAACAACTGATGATAAAAAAAAAAAGTTAAAGCCTAATTTGTTTACACTGATGACACTTCAAAAGTTACTTTGCATAATTCTAGTAAATTTCCAGCTATAAAAGGTGGCTTCAGAGGGTATTAGGCTAATTTCAGACAAGCAGAAAACAGCTGCATTTTTGTATCCATATTTTGATGACTCAAACCAACACTATCATAATGACTTGCTGTTATTTTGAGTGATCCTGCAGTTGAGCTGGTATTAGCACCTGTATTATGCTTGTATAAAGTTAGCTGCTGGTCTGTTCTCTTTTATTTGAAGTCCATGCCACTCAATAAAGTAGCACAAATCCTGCATTCTTTAGCACTGCTGTCCTTTATCACTGCTATTATCAATACCGTGTCCACTGCTGCCCAAGGTGCCCCCATTACTGTACCTAGAATGTTTTCTAGTGCCCCCAAATACTATCCTGCCAAAATAATATTAGGGAGATGCACCATGTCAATATGTGGAGATTTATCACCTTTTAAAAGGCTTATGGGAAGAAACATGGTATAACACCATGTCTGAAGAAAAGAGCTAGTACTCTCGAAATTTTACCATCAAATATACTCAGCCTCTAAAATGGTAGTGCCCGATTTCTTCACTCCTACTACTTTCTATGGTTAACACGGTATAACATTATACTATTAGAAATCATACTGATACAGATAAAAGTAAGGGCATAACTCGAAAATGCTGAGCCCCACAGCAAATGTTCAGAATCCTAAATTCATTTGACAGTAAACCGACCCCAAATTTAATCATCCCTAAAGAATATTCAGACTGTAGACCAAACCTGAAAATTAATCAAATTCCAGATATGATATACCCACTGTCCTTTGTTCCACGACCCTAGAACACACTGGGTCCTTATGACAGCCAGTTCCAGAATGTTGTGTTCCCCAACACACACTAGGCCTCATTCATCAAAGCTGTCTAACAGTAAGGGTATGTTCACACAGCGTCCTTTAGACTGTATTTTGGGGCGTAATTGCGCTGCAATATGCACCAAAGTACGGCCTATAATTACGGTAATTCATAGCTCTCTCTCACAGAGAATTACCTGCGTCTTCACCGACACATATTGAAAGTCGGGTGAAAGAAGTGACGTGTCACTTCTTCCTGGCGTTTACACGCTACACGTACTGCTAAAACACCCGTTGCATTTCAGCACGTACAGTATGCACAATACTCTGTGTGAACATACCCTAAGACTTTCTTTGGCTGAAGGTAGCGCCTGGAGAGCAGAGGACCAAGGAGTAATGAGCACTAAGTTTTATCAGCCAGGTTTGTCCCACATGGTAAATGCTATAAAAAAATAGCCACTGGCAACATCTGAATAAAAAGTGTACCCTTGAGTGCAACCAATAAAAAACTACAGCTCTTCCCACAAAAATTAGCCATCATAAATTAAACTTTATAAGCGTCAGAGTATAGCAGTACAAAGCATATTTTTTTCAAACTGTAGAAACATAAAAACTATATAAATTTGTTATCGTACTGACCTGCAGAACAAAGATAATGTTATTTTTGCCTTATGTTAAATGCTATAGAAATAAATGTCCCCAAAAATAGCAGAACTGTATTTTTTATAGTGCAGGATATTAAACCATATCATAACATCCAAAAATGTTTGACTTTTGGAGGATGGGGAGGAAAAAAATTAAATAAAAAAAATAAAATTGGCTATGTCTAAACGAGGAGTGATTGCATCTACATCATATTTTTGGCCATGTGCTTTTTTGGAAACATGGACAGTACTGTACTTTCCTTCGATATTATGTTTTTCTATACTATTTTAGGATAAGAACATTGAAAAAAAGACAACAACATGTTTACAAATAATGCTTCAGATCTACATAACAATAATGTAGTTTACGAACCTGAACCAAATATTGAAGGTGGTCCTGGAGGCCCAGGAGGGCCTGGATTTCCAGGTGGACCCATTAAGCCATACCCTGGTGGTCCAGGAAGCCCTGGGACTCCGGGTGGACCTGGAGGACCAATGACAGCATCTCCTTTTGGACCCTAAAGAAATTTAGAATTGGTAATCCATACAATAGAATAAAATAACACCACATATGATAACAATTAAATGAACACAGCCCTAAACCTGTAAATAAAAAAACTAATCATACAGTGAAAGATTATAACATTAGCAATGTGTTTTAACCTTTTTGAATGAAGAAGAATCCTAGCTAGTAATAAAGTGTACTATTGTCTAGTAACAAAAATAACAGGGGTGGTTCAGATAACGGTTTTGCTCTTTTTACTGAATGGTTTATATATGGATGGATTAAATTAATCGAAATACATGGACTATTGTACTGATCTCTGTTTAGGCTTTTTTCATGTAACATTTTGCACTGTTTATAATTTATCCTCCATACAGAGGCTTTCACTGCTTATAGTGTCCTAATATGAAAGAAAATGTACACTGCCTGGAACACATTTTTTTCTGTTTGCCTCTGCATGGAATACTGCTCAGGGTTGGGACGATGGGTTGGCAGAGATGGTCGACTACCTAGGATGCCACCTCTGCCAATCAATAAGGGGGGGTTCAGTTATGTACTGATAAGTTACACACACATAAGGAGTGAAGACTTCTGCAGTAGCTCACGTTACTAAGCGGCAGCCAGCAGACCTTTTACACTGACTGCTGGTCCGTCGCCCTCCCACACACACGCCCCTTCTCAGTTGCGTGGTGCCGTCTTCTGTGGAACATCACTATTACTCAGTGTGAAAGAAGGCACCACTCACCACACTGAGGCCTCGCCTTCTTCCTGCTGCCGAGTGCCAACTTACAGTGGAATATCAGCCTCAGCTTCCAAAGCCCCAGGGCCAGACGATACACTTGCTGAGCGGAGCATGTCATAAAAGTGCAGTTTGCAGCCTCGCTCATACTGGCTGCTGAGGCAATGCAGCCCCAGGATTTTCATCTACAAACTCATACTGGTATTTCTTTTGAGCTGGCCCTATTCACAGCCGGTAAATACATTTTCATACTTCTTTGTGCAGCTTTAGAGAGTAAGTGTGGGAGGAGAAGAAATCTAAGCTCGCCTGCTCCGTCTACACGGCAGTGACAAAATACTGGTCGGATTCTGATGAAGAATCTGGACGGTATTTTATCATCTTTTTCAATGGTTTTGGGGAAACGTTCTGTCCACGGTTTGTGGATTTGGCTGTCCCTCTAATCATTGAACAGCACAGCTTCCACCCGAAAACCGATGAAAGATTGTGCAAGTTAGGAGTTTTTTGGAATGCCGGTGGTGAGAAAATCTACCCAGTAGAAAACTGTGCAGTGTATACTACTGGCCGCATTTTCTACTAGGGTATATTCACACGGCATAATTGCGGGGCGTAAATACGTCCCAATTTAAGCTGTGTGAACATAGCCTTAAAGTCAATGAAGATGCTTGGCAGTTGGTTTTCAGACAGTTTTCAAATCCAAAAACCGACTTAAAACTCTGCCATGTGGACGTACATTGAGTGGGACTGGTGGGGAGCGGAGGAGAAGGGGATGCAGTGAGTTGTAAGTGCAGTGTCTGCAGGCTCATGTTGCCCTCTGCACAGTTTTGGATTAATCTGGAGCTGGACAGGAGCCTTTTTGCCAAACTGGTGTCTGTTATCTCTTCCACAAACACTGATAAAGGATGAGATAACAGATGGCAGACATAAGTTCAGAGTGCATATATATACACATATACACAGGGTTGCAGTGAGTATATCGACCTCATAGGTCTTTCACAAATTTTTTAGCATTAGGTGGTGAAAATTAATTTTTCTTCTAACAATCAGCAATATTAACTGAAAATGTTACATTTTTACAAGGAATCCTGGAAAACAAGCACTCCAAATTTTGTTACGAGTTCGACAATACCCTATATGTGGGTGTAAGCTGCTGTTTGGGCACATGGCAGGGTGGATAAGGAAGGGAGTGTTACTTGGCTTTTAGAACGGAGATTTTGGTGGGTGCCATGTCGCATTTGCAAAGTACCAGAAAAGGTGAAACCTTCGAGAAGTTGCCCCATTTTGGATTCAAAACCCCTCATGGATCTCCTTTAAGGGTGTATTGTGCATTTTGGGCCCACAGGTGTTCCATAGTTTTAGCATTTGGCCATGAAAATGGGGGAGGGGGGGAAACCAAAGTTCCACCATTATCGCCGGGATAAATGACAGGATAGCTTTACTGTGCAGTTGGTGCAATTATATACATTTTATATAGTTTTTTATGTTTCATTACTTTTACACAATAAAAATGCGTTTAAAAAAATTACTTTGTGCGTATGGTGCATATATTAATTTTATATGTTTTTTGAGTTTATTTTTTTATTGCGTTATTAATTTTTATTTTTTTATGTCTCAATCTGACATCCATAACTTTTTAATTTTTTGTAGATTTTTAGCACAATTAAGAATTTTAGTTTTTTGATTTAGTTTAAGTGGTTGTCTGTATAAATATATGGGGTTACTACAGGTAACTCAATCTTAGATACCAAGTTTTGTAGAGTTTTTTATAAATTTGTTTTCTTTTTTAAAAATTTTTATCATGGATAATAAATGATGTTTTTATGTCAATAATTAGCACCAATTTGTTTTTTTATGTTACGCTTACCAATAAAAACATTTTATTCAAATGGAAAACATTTTTGCATGCCATAGTTGAGACCATAACTTTATTATCTGGCTTGTTTTTTGCAGGATGAGATGACGGTTTTATTTGTATCATTTTTTTGGGGATATGGATTTTTGATTGCTTTGAAATCCATTTTTTGGAAGGCAGGGTGGAGAACATACTGCAATCCTAGTAGTGTTTTTTTGTTTTGATTTTGAATAACGCTCACTGTGCAGTCAATACGATTATGACGATACCCAATTAAAATAGTTTTTTTGTGTAAAACAATATTTATGAATCGCTATCTTCTGATAGCCATACCTTTTTTATTTTTCCACATACAGAACTGTGTAAGGGAATTTTGTGGGATGAACTGGCGTTTTCATTGGTAACACTTTGGCCCTTATATGTCTTTTTGAATGCTTTTTATTCCATTTTATGTGCTGCGGGATGAACGAAAATTGCAGTCTTGTTTCTATTATTTATTTTTTTTTTTTTTACGACATTCAACGTGTGGGTTAATTAACATTACAAATTTATAGGAGAGGTCGTTACGAACGTGGCAATACCAAATATATAAATATTTTCATATTTATTTGTCAGTTCCCGTTACCACATACAGGTATGTCCAATGTCGGAAAGAGGTTAATCCTGTCTTACAAGAACCATAAGTTTTTAATTTTTTACATCAATATAGCTTTATGAGTTCCTGTTTTTTGTGAGCATGTCTATTTTTTAAGCACAGTATTTAATTTAACATATGATGTGTATCCAAAAACATATAAAAATTATTTGTTGGGTGGATGGAAAAAAAACACAATTTTTGCATTTAATATGGATTTTGTTTTTGTGTTTACCGTACAGTAAAAATGACAAGATATCTTTGCTCTGAAAGTCACAGATTACAGAGAGAGCAAATTGATATTGTCTTGTGTTTTAATACTAAAAAAAATGAAAACATAAAAATGTCAGACTTTTCTTTGCATAGTCATGAAAGATACCAATACCCTTTTTTTTAGCAAGGAATGGAGCCAATCTATTAAAATATAACATCATTTTTCCCATATTCTGAAAACCATAGAAAAACAAATTGTGTTTTTTTTTTGGTCATTTCAGGTCCCCTAAAATTGGAATAAAAAGTGATCAATAAAATCGCATCTGTCCCAAATTGTTTCCAATAAAAAGTACACTTTTTATTGGAAACTTTTTATTGCCCCTGTGTACTCAGGTACACAGGGGCAAGTACAAAAAAGTTATTGGTCGCAGAAAATGGCGCTGCAGTGCAAATTGATGTTTGGATTTTTTAAAGTTGTAAAACATAACAAAAAACCCTACAAGTTTGGTATTGTTGGAATTGGACCAACCTACAGAACACAGATAACATATTATTTATACCGAATAGTAAACAGCATAAAAACAAAACTCCTGCAAACAAGGCGCAAGTATATTTTTTTCCCATTTTGCCCCACTTAGAATTTTTTTTTAAGGTTTCCTAGTACCATATATCCTTGAGTATAAGCCGACCCGAGTATAAGCCGAGGCACCAACTTTTGCCACAAAAAAACGGGAAAGCTTATTGACTCGAGTACAAGCCTAGGGTGGAAAATGCAGCGGCTACTGTTAAATTTCAAAACCAAAAATGGATACCAATAAAATTACATAGGCAGGTATTGGCAGTTTAATGTCCCCCATAGGCAGGTATGGGCAGTTTAATGTCCCCCATAGGCAGGTATATGCAGTTAAATGTCCCCCATAGGCAGGTATGGGCAGTTTAATGTCCCCCATAGGCAGGTATATGCAGTTTAATATCCCTCATAGGCAGATATAGGCTGGTATAGGCAGTTTAATGTCCCCCATAGGCAGGTTATAGGCTAGTATAGGCAGTTTAATGTCCCCCATAGGCAGGTTATAGGTTGGTATAGGTAGCTATATGTCCCCATAGGAAGGGTATAGGCAGGTATCTGTCCCCATAGGCAGGTTATAGGCAGGTATACGTCCCCATAGGCAGGTATAGGCAGGTAATTGCCCCCATAGGCAGGTTATAGGCAGGTATAGGTCCTCATAGGAAGGGTATAGGTAGTTATAGTTCCTCATAGGCAGTTTTAGGCAGGTATAGTTCCTCATAGACAGGCTATAGGCAGGTATATGCTACCATAGACAGGCTATAGGCAGGTATATGTCCCCCTAGGCAGGTTATAGGCAGGTATATGCTACCATAGACAGGTTATAGGCAGGTATATGTCCCCCTAGGCAGGTTATAGGCAGGGTTTTAAAACAAAAAAACAAACACTTACCTCGCTCCCTTGCTGCTCAGCCTCCCGGGCGCTCCGCTCCGTTTTCTCGGCACCGAGCGCTTGATGTCATCGGGTGGCGCAGGCAGCGTGATGACATGCACGCCACCTGTGCCGGAAACTCTGGACAGCTGCGAGTCTGCGGCTGTCCGGAGTCCACTGCCGGGCAGGGAGTGCTCGCTCTCTGCTCCGCAGTGGTATCTCTTCACTTGTGTGTGCTCCGGAGGAGGTGCATACAGGGGAAGAGATCGCCAACAGCGCCCGGGCCATGGCAGCACCCGGACACTGTCGGCTGTGCTCGGCATTCAGTTATATACGCTCCCTGAGGCGTTGCATATAGCTGAAGCGTCCCTGCCGGCGCCCGGGCCGTCGCAGTGCCCGAGCGCCAACAGTAACTCGAGTATAAGCCGAGGTCGGATTTTTCAGCAAATTTTTTGTGCTGAAAAACTCGGCTTATACTCGAATCTATACGGTACATTCTAAGGTACTGTCAATGACACCATTAGAAATTGCATCTTATCCCACAAAATAAAAGCCATCATGTGTCGATGTATATGGGAAAATAAACAGGTCATCGCTCTGGGAAGGCGAGAAGGGAAAAAGCAAGAGCCATATTTTTATTATGATGGCTGGCTATCAGGAAGGGGTTAAATCTTCATGTTTCGGGGAAATCAGTGCTGTTGTGCCATAATTAAGTCATTGCAGTAAAATTTTAACATTTGGATACAGTTCAGGGGCCTCATTCATGGGTGTCCGTAGGAGTACTTGACAGAAGTATCCCAACATATACCACGGTGCATCCATAAGGATTTATAGGGTTTATATGGTTTTTGGATTATGCTTGCGCTATTTCCTGAAGTTGGAGGAAGCCACATTTCCCTTATAGATTCCTATGGATGTGATACGTTGGGAGGGACACTTTTTTTCCAGTTTTCTGATGGACACCTGCGACTAAGGTCCCTGAACTGGACCCAAATGTAATATGACCAGGGCTTAAAGGGGTTATCTCATTTCAGGAAATCTTCATTGCTGGCTGTAAGCAGCTTGCTGTGGTCCAGCCCTGCATGTGGAGAAGAAGGGTGGCTATGGCGGCTTCCTCCTCATTTACCTTTCTCCTCATTTACCTCTAGCGCTGCCCTTCTTCTCCATATACAGAGTCGGATCGCAGCGAGCTGGTAACGGCCAGCAAAGGGGATTTCCTGAAATTAGATAGCCCCTTTAAGACCCCAAACTACAGGTCACACGGGCTCCCAGGTCCACCCAAATGTCACGTAGCCTTCACCGCCTCACCCCATCCTTTTACTTTAAAATAAAAAAGCCCAGTAATTTCAGCTTTCTGATCTTTATGTGCTGCCAGCTTATCATTTACTGGCTCTCTCATACCTGCATGGTCTGGAATAAGCAGTGGGAGAGCTGTGCTAAATAAAGCCTAACACTGGTTGAAACTCAACCAATCAGTGTTAGTTTTACTCTGCTGAAAAACTCATAGGGAAGGCGTGTGTTGTGTCTGACGAGGAGCAGGAGGTAAGATCGATGCCTCTCAGCACAACCCCCGCCCCACCTCGTGCCTCCTCCCCTCCCTGTCTGCTCTTTTCACAACTCCAAACAGCCGGCTTACAGCGAGTGATGTAGCCGGCTGCTCAGAAGCAAAGGAGACAGGAGTCAGTGATTTATTACTCCTGCCATCTCCACTCTCGTCCTGCCGGCTACCAACGATCAGCTGTACAGGGCTGAAGCCGGCTGTTCTAAAGCAGGGGAGGCAGGAATGGAGAGTGATTCTCCCTCCTGCCTACTCCAGGTTGTAACGCAGCCTGCGCTCCATGCCGACTCACATCGCTGCTGACACTGACTGAAGATGCAGCTGCTGGAGACAGCGCTCTCCTGATATGCTGCATCCTCCACAGAGCACTCAGTAGCAGTGAGTAAGTCATAACTGACTGTGACGTGTGTTAGACTCGGGGCCCACTGGAGAATTCTCTGCCGCTCTGGTGGGCCAGTCCGATGCTGCCCACAGAGGAGTTGATCTTGGGAGCCCACCCTACAGCTACTGTACATGAAAATATTACCGGCCTCTTGGACATAAATGCATCCATTTTACTACACAATACAGCATGCAAAACAGAACTGTATTGTGTAGTACACAATACCAAGTGAGTCACACGTCTTTCTGTCTCACATGTTTGTCTGTCTTACACATTTGTAACAGTCTAACATATCATAGACACATCGCTAAGTAGCTCCATCCATATCTTCCTACACCCCCCCCACCAGCCCACATACAATATCCCCCTTCACGTTTCCCTTGGTCACGCACCTCGCCACCTAAAATAACACCACTATAAACAGGAAAGTAAAAGTGAAGCCCACAAACCATAGGTGCACTCAATATTACAACCAGGAACGAGTCTATGCTGCCACTACAAAAGAACAGATATAATCTACACCGCCATATGGAGACCACATAGAGGTCAGACACCAGCTCAGGTCACTTCACATTACAGTGACTACAGCAGATCCAATAACCTCCTGGAGATTGTGGAGAATCATATTACCAGGTAGGCAGGCAAGGCCCTAAGTAGGTAGGTAAATGGACAAGATCCCAAGCAGCTAGGTAGGCCCTATTTGGGGAAAGGGTAAAACCCCTTTTGTCAAATTTTTTGGGCCCTTTAAAGGTGGGTAGGCCGCCCTAGGCGGGGTTTGGGGGGTAGGTTTACTTTTAAAGGTAATAAGTAGGAAAAAGTAGGTAAGTAGGTGGCCCAGGGGGGAAAGGTAAATAGCCCCCGGGTAAATAAGTAAGGCACCATTTTAAGTAGGTTGACAGCCCCATTTGGGTTTTGGGGGCCCCCCCAGTTAATTTGGGTTGTAGGGGGGGCCCCAGTTTAGGTAGGGGGGGGCCCCAAGTAGGTAGGTGAAAAGGGTGGGACCCAAAAGGGGTTTATCTGTATTTAGGTGTTTGTGGCTACAGTTAGGTAAGCTGCAGGTAGTTGGGGTCCCCGGGTTTAGGTAAGCTGTGGGAAGTTGGGGCCCCCCTTTTAGGTATTTTTAAAGTTTTTACGGCCCCTATTTAAGAAAAGGGCAGAAAGGTATTTAAAGGCCTCTAGTTAGGTGGGGCTGTGGGTTTTTTTTTAGGGGGCCTTTCGTTATTATTAGGGGTTTTTAAAAACGTTTGGGGTCCCGATTTGGAAGTACCCTAGGGGGACTCAAAGTTAAAGTAAAAAAAAGAAATGTTTTAATGTGTAGAAATAAAATATCAAAAAGTTCAAATCCCCTCCCTTTTGCCATTTTACAAATAAAAAAAATTAAATAATAAAAAGGTACAAATATTTGGTATTGCCGCATCTGAAAAAGACGAGCTATTAAAATATAACATAATTTATCTTGTTTGCTGAACACCGTAGAAGAAAAAAAAGAAGAAAAAAAATTCCAAACAGCAAAATTTTGGGTTTTTGGTCATTTCACATCCTGCAAAAATTGAAATAAAATTGATCCAAAAAGTTACATGTATTCCAAACTAGTAACAATAAAAAGAAAAGGTTTAAGCCTGAAAAAAAATTCACCCCCCCTAAAGGGCCATGGGGTTTTTAGAAACCAAAAAAGTTTTTGGCCCGAAAAAATTGGCCCTTTAGGGGAAAAAAAGTGAAAAATAGAAAATTTTTTTGAATTTTTTTAAACAGAAACTAAAACTTAACAAAAACCCAAACATTTTTGGGTTTATTGCGATGTCTTTATCAACCTGTAAAACAGAAAACACAATCATTTATACTGAAGATTGACGCCATAAAAACTCCCACAAACATGGAGCAAGTACATTTTTTTGCGGTTTCCAGTATATTCTATGGTAATATAAATAACACCATTTTTGCTGCTGAAATGTAGTTTTTATTGGTACAATTTTGAGATACACATAGGTTTTTGAAGCGTTGGGAATTTTATTTCTTCTGTTTGCCGTACAGTATAAAAAATTTGGGGGTTTTTTTCTAATCGTTTTATTAAATTTTTTTTTAAACATCAGAAAAATCCCTTTTCTCAAAGATTTCAAACACCGGGAAAAGCCCCCTGAAATTTATTATTTTTTTCCCTCAAAATAATTTCACAATAAAAACCCCCTTTTACTTGCTTGGAAAAATGTCATTACATTTCAATTGTTTAAGGTGTTTGTTTCATGAAGTCGAAATGGCCAGCTATTAGACTTTATGCCGTCTAACTTTTACACATCGATAGTAAATGAGGGCTAAACTTAGGCAGTCTAAAAATGCACCAGATTTATTACAGGGGCTGATTGACAAATTAGTGCAACTTTTTAAACCAGTTTTTCTTGGCTTACTTTCTACAGCAGAATTTTGGTAAATTTTTGGGGCAGATTTTGGCACAGCATGTCGCATCGTGGCCACGCCCACTTTCTCACAAGGTCATTTGCAATTTTTGGTAAGCCCACCCTCCACCTTCCAAAGCAGTGTGCCAAAAAAATGTCTTAACCCTTTTTTGTTGAAACCCACTGGTTTCTTTTGTTTTAAAGTGGGTCCCCTTTTTTTTTTGTCCCAAAATTTTTTTTTTTCCCTTTCATTTTGGGATCAGGTAACGGGTGATTCCATTATTGTTGGCAAGAGTAGTTAAGCAAACTGTATTATTAAACCTCTTAACTCAGATTACAGAAAATTTTCCCTTCCCTTTCATATGGCGGGCAGGAAAACAAAATGATTATTTATAAAGCCACTTTCACACCGCAGTATTTTGGTCATTATTTTAGACTGGTATTTGTAGGTCAAAGCTTGGAGAGAGTCCAGAAAGAGGTCTACATATTTCTATTGTGTACTGTTTAGCTTCCACTTATAGTTTTATGTTATTGTTATAATATAAACAAAATACTGGGACAAGTTGAATTTTTTTTCTTTAATTTTTAAAATGCTTAATTTTAAAATAAATATATGTCATTTTTCACAGATCCTTTTGAAATTTTTTTTTTTTTAGGGTTTCAAAAAATTTTGGAAAACAATTTTACTCCTTTCACTTCTAATGGCAATCTTGTTTTAAAATTTTTAAAATTTATTTGGTTTTTTGAATAAGGGAAATTTTTAAAAAAAAAAAAAGGATTAAGGGTACATTCAACGGCATCATTGCGGGGCGTATTCTGGTGCGCAATTGCGCTCAATAACCACTCAAATAAAGCCCTAAAAAATATTGGGAATTAATTTTGCTCTCATTTGAGCTGTGAATTTCCTGCCCTCCGGGGTCAGGGAAAAAGAAAATGACAAAGCCAGAACCAAACGGGTTTTTTGAAAAAACAACCCCGCCGGGCCCATGTAACTTCTAAATTTCCCAGTGTATAGGCGGGTGGTGTACAATATGCCCCCCAAAAATGCCATGTGAACATACCCAAAGAAAGCATTTCCCCCTGTAAGGCTATTGTCCAAAATGGCAATTGAAAATTACCGTCATATTCTGTTCGGTTACCGCAGTTTTCAGACAGCTTTTACACTATCAGACCATTAGAAAGTATCAAAGCGGGATGGGTTTAAAAGCTTTTGAAGAAAAGGGTCTAAAAATTTTTAAAACTAAAGGGGCCACATCTTTGTCTGAGGTTTTTCGTTTCAAAGGTTAAAATGGAAGCCATGGGGTTTCCCTTTTACAAAGGAAAGCCCCCACGGCACCTATTATTACAATGGATCAGTCGAGTTTCTTTCATGGTGAGCAATTTTCAGACAGGGAAAAAAAAGCTTTGGGCCCCCCGATTCCGATGTTAACCTACCCTTTCCTATTTTTTGATGTTTATTTTACAAACTATTAACATACCGCTTTTATACTTTTTAATGGAAGTTATAAAGGTTATATTATCAGATCAGGCAGGCAGGCTGTGTACAAATGAGTTATTTCTTATATTTATAGAACAACATTAACAACATTACAGAATATATATATATATATATATATATACATATATATATATAAATATATATATATACATATATATATATACATATATATAAACATACATACATATATATATTCTCTTCCCACCACGTGGTCATAATAATATGGCTCTTAATTTTTCTTCTCCCCCCCTTCCAAAAACCATAACTTTTGTATGTTTCCATCTACATAGACATATGAGGGCTTGTTTTTTTTTCATTTTTTTCAGAGCACTATATGGAATAAAAGGGGAGCTCTGATTGGTTGTTATGGGCAACAAAGAAAGTCTTACACCTAGACACTTTTGATACATTTGGCCCTTAGTGTCTGGAAAAAGATCCTACCCTTTCTCCTGGTCTGCCTGGTGGTCCAGGAGGTGCATGCATGAAATAACCACCATTGGAATAACCTTTTTCTCCCTTTTCCCCCTAGAAAATGAAGACAATAGGTTAAGATTACACTTCATATGTGGATGTAATAATGATATTTTCATGTAAGCTAATATGAGAAAAAATAAAATTTTGCTAAATTTTGCTAATAATTTGTGTCAACAAGAAGGGTACATAAGTAATTGTTTAGTACAGATACCAGAAATGGCAAAACTAGAATACTTGAGTAAATTTTAAAATGTCACCCAAGTATTACTGAAATGTAAAAAGTCTTAAACAAAAGATACAGTTTTCATACATGTGCCCCCTAGTTTGCATTATTGACCCATAATGAATGAAAATTTAGAAAAATTACTGTGCATCACAAAAAATTGTAATAAGCATAAAGGTTTAGAGGCAGTGAAGCAAATTTTTGAAAACTGAGAAAAATTGTCTTTATTGTCTATAGCTATCAATTACATTGCAGTTTTCAGTTATGATAAGTCGCTGTGGGCAAATTTTTGTTTGACAGTTTCATAAATCTCTCCATTGTCTGTAGATACAAATTAACTGCAGAAATTGCTAACATGAAGGGGTTAATGTGGCATGAATTATAATCACTAGCCTTACTACCATGCATTTCCTTTTATATAAATATAAAGATGGGATACTTGACATACTTCTACACAGTGATGTATATTTGTTCTGCATAGAACAGAGAACTGTATGGATGGAAGCATAGTTTTATAAATGCAGTCCAATGAAATTATAAACGAAACACGATAAATTCAAGCACACATGCTCAGGATTTCAAAACATGTATAAAACACACTTTTTATTGGTAGCTGCGTAAAACATGATGTAAAATCACAAAACAACTGCTTAGTTTACGCGTTTCGAGCCTATTGCATGGCTCTTAATTGTAACAAACACGCAGTGACGTTAGTCTTCAATATAAACTCTGTCCAACACTAATTAACCTACACACCTGAAATTTAACTTAATTCTAGCCAAAAAACCAAAAAAACACAAAACAATGTAGAAAATACAACAGATACACATAAAGTACAAGAAAACAGATCACAACACAACATAATATTAATATATATACATAAGGTTCGATCTGTAGTTTAAATCCTGTGGGTATCGCGTATCCAAAGTTAAGATCCAGTAAGCTTCTCTGTTTTCCCACCCGGTTCAGGTTTGTTAACTCCTTCTATGGCTCTAACCCTAAAGTACTCTAAACTGCCTTGGTGTGAATCCCTAAAGTGCTTGAAAGCCTGGTAATTTCCCAAAAAGGTTTTAACTCATATTGGCTCCCTAATTCTAATATGCAAGCTCATAGTAGTGCAACCTACGTATTGCAATTTCCATGTCTCGCACCAGATCATATAAACAACATTCCTACTGTGACAATTCAAAAAAGCAGATATAGGATACGTTTTCCCTGTAACAAACGACGTAAACTCACTGCTTTTAATCAAAATTTTTAAAAAGGCACATCGTTTGTGAAACATTTAAAAAAGCCCTTTGATCCAAACAACGCCTCTCCCTGTTATGTGTGTTTAAAAAAATGAACGGGGGAAAACCATGTTCCCTATAGTATGGGGTCTTGTAGATACATAGTTACACCCCTTCTTTAAAATTTCACGTCGTATCGGTTAGATTAGAACTGGAAAATACTTTGTATTTTTTATAATATCTTTTTATTGTCGACTATAGGTAGAAAGAACAAAGGGGATCATTTTATTTTTTTTTTTTTTTTTTTAACCAAAAATAGATCTTTATCTTTTTTTTCCACTCTCCTCTGGCCCAAAATTTAAACCCGGTTTACCCCCGAGCTCAAAATTTTTTGGATAGACCATTTTTTCCCTTTACATTACTCCCGGATTACTACAATTTTTTTTGGCTGGTGAACTCACCCCTGGGGAAATTTTTTGAAACAGGCTCGGGAGCAATAGTATGACTATTCGTTTTTTTTCATCGTCCGGGTCGATAGTCGTATCGGCAATTATCAAGCGATTTCCCATATCGATAATGTTTTCGCCCATGACCATTAAAAATCTTGGGGGGAAGAACAAAACCCTTTATTCTTGACCCAAACGGGGTGGAGAAGCTGGAATTAAATCCCCAACAGTCAAAAGGATGTCACATTTAGGGAACACACTTTGGGTTTTAAAAAAACCCCAAGAAAAAAAATAAGACCATTATTCCCTGTTTGTACCACAGCATACCCCTTAAAAATGCATGACCCCAAATTTAAAAAAAAGCCAGAAGGCAGGGATTTTTGAACCCTCATTTTACTTGAAATGGCATTGATAACCCCGTCCGGCGCACATGCCCTTAAAAAATCTGACCCCCAGATTAAAAAAGTGCCGGAAAAAAAGGAGTCTTTAAACCACATTTTAGTTGAACTGGTCTTTGGACTATATCTGTCCTGCGACCACAGCATGACCCTTAAAAACTCATGACACAAATTTAAAAAGTGCGAAAAAATGGAGATTTGAACCACCATTTTAGTTGATACTGGACATTGAATATACCCTGTTCGTACCACAGTTTTGCCATTAAACCTGTCTGACCCACGATTAAAAAGTGCCTGAAAAAGGAGTCTTTTGAAACCATTTAGTTGAACTGGGACATCGATCTATGCTTGTTCTGTACCACAGTATGGCCATTAAACTGCATGACCACAGATTAAAAAAGTGCCTGAAAAAGTAGTCTTTGACACCATTTTAGTTGACTGACATTGACTATACTGTCCTGCGACTGCAGTATGACCACTAAACTGTCTGACCCACAGATTAAAAAGTGCGAGAAAAGGAGTTTTGAACACCATTTAGTTGAATGGCACATTAATGATATCTGTCCTGTACCGCAGTTATGACCATTATACTGTCTGACCACACGGATTTAAAAAAGTGTGGAAAAGGAAGTCTTTGAACACCATCTTTAGTGGAAACAGGACATTGACTATACTTGTACTGTAGCCCAGCATGAGCCCCTAACCTTGCATTGACCCCCAGATTTAAAATGTGCCGGAAAAAGTTAGTCTTTCTAGCCACCATTTTAGTTTAACTGGACATTGGGGACTATACTGTCCTGGGTAAACCTACATTGTTCAAGTCTTCCTGTACCTCCCTTTGTTACAATTCAGTGGAATATTTGTATCAGCTATTTTGTACATGCCAGTTTTTAGTTGTTTAATATAGAAACACTTTTTTAAATATGGATGGATCCCACCACGTCTTTTGTTTCTCTTTTTTTTAATTTGTATAAAATGGGTTGTCTCACTTACAGGGTATTGCTAGCTATTTTAAGATCTTGCAAAAAACAAGTAATTTTGCAAAATGCGTCCATTAAAGTGTCTACCTATCCTGTTTTTGACAGCCACCATCACCCTTAAGCACTTTTGACAATTGTGACGAAGAATGTTCTGTTAGAAACCACATTTTTTTACAATAAGGACCGTAGTATAGCTGCATTTCACAGCAAAATCACCCCAAAAATTCAAAACTGACCCTTGAAGCACTTTTACATTTGTGAAGGAACAAATGTCTGTTGAAAACATTTTATAGAATAGTACCGGTTTAGTATTGCTGGCATGTCAAAGCAGCAGACCCAAAATATTAAAAAAAAGACTTCTCAGCACTGTTAAAAAATTGTGAGGGGAAAATGCCACTTAAAAAGCCATTTTCTGTTTCAAAGGACCATGATTATAGCTGTATTCACAGCAAACATTGACCCCAAAAAATTATAAAATATGACTTCTCAGCCACTATTAAAATTGTGGTGGAGAGAAATCGCACTTAGAAGCCACATTTCTGTTCCAAAGACCATATTTATAGCGTATCTACAGCAAATAGACCTCCAAAATCCATTGACAATGCGGAAAAATTTCTAAAGATAATGTGATGTAAATGGAATCGGTTTTTGTCATTGAAATCCTTAGTGTCTTTTATAAGTCTCCCACACCGCAAATCCAGACAAATTGATCTTTTGGGAACTGAGAATACAAAATTGCGAGACAAATGATCATTTTAAAAAACATTTTTCAGGGGAACATTTTGTTTGAAGGAGGGAGATGTGAAGTAGAACGGCAACTAATCGGTCTGACCTTGCAATTGGGGCCCAACTCATCAGAGATTCCATGCTGATTCATCTTTGAGAAAGTCAAGACGATCCAACCATTCTCTGTGGGAAACAGATGCGTTTTGTCTGAAATGACTCTCCAGCTCTGTGTGAAGGTCGCTCAGATATGACGTGGCTGGCGGCAGGGACAACACCTCTATGGCGTGGCGAGCCGAGTTCGGGCCATTCATCATTTTGGTATAACCAGAAGTCGATGGGTCGGACACACACCAAAATCATCGGTTGTTAGACGCAGGATAGTGTGCACCATGAATCTTAAGCTGTGTTATGTGTGTGGTATGTGTGCCCTGCATTACATGTGTTGGGGAAGTTGAAGTGGTAAATAAAAGATTGCCAAGGCACCAATTAGGCTTCTGCCACATTGTCTGCTGTGCTGCCGTACGGACTGCTTGGGACTTACTGCTGTCACGTCGCTGACGTTGTTCACCGTGACATTTGAACGAATGGTTGAAGCAGACAAAACAGAATGTCTCCAGTTGATCAATCAGCAAGGTCTCCATTTCTGCATTCTTACTCTCTATTTGGGTGGGTGGAAGGAATAGTGCTGAGGTTTTGTTTTGAACGTGGGAACCAGAGGGTGGCCACCCAGTAACTGTTGTTCATTTTGATGGCCTTAATGGAGGATCTTGTTGGAGGTAATGAGATCAAGCACTATGTGACGAGATGGACGCCTTGATTCTCCAAGCCTCTGGGTCGAGGGGCATTGCAAACTGATATCTCATCGCTTCCTCCTCCCCTCAAATTCGCACCAAATCTTTCAAGGCTAGGGACATCGGTAACGTCGGTGTCCAAAGGAATACCTCTCCTCCGTTCCTCGGCTCTGCTTCAACACAGCCCTGACTTGCCTCAGATGATGCACCTGAGAGCTGATGCGCCGCTCTGCACTAGCCCTGGACCTGAACCACTGTCTAATGGAAGACCGATAAAATTGTGAAACTGTTGGGCCTTGTGGACTCTGAAGAGACAGGCTCGTGTCCGCATCTGTGTCCGTTCCTCCTCCGTCGCTGGCGGGACTGATGTTTCTGAGTGTCCACGATCGTTCCAGAACTAGATCACCACAATGCTCATGCTGACAAGTGGCTTTGTTCGCACTGGGGACCATTTTGGTGGCTTCTTCTAAAACTGGCAAGGATGGGAGGGTGCAGAGCTCTTTCACCTGCCTACACTCTCGGTGATCAACTCCCCGTGGTTCGCACCCTACTGCTTTCAGGCCATTGTGTCATTCATACTGCGTAATTGCATTGCGATGCTGCCACAATCGCTGGAGCATGTGAAGGGTGAGAATTCGGTGTTTGCCACGTCAAACAATGAGACGGTTGACGGGTGAGGTCGAGCTGACGCTTGCACCGCCAGCAGGCGGGACGAAGCAGGGTAGCGAAACGGGGAAGTGCGAAAACTCAAGATCGAGCCTTCCTCAGCAGGGCCGTCCAGAGACGGGTAGCGCTTTAGAAATTTCTGGGTCGACATGGTTCATGACAAGTGACAGGCAAGGGATGTTGCTCCAGGCTACGATTTAATGGCGGCCAGCAGGATTTGACCGTTATCGCACACCACTTGTGGCACCAAGGTTCTTGTCTCCCAGCAGCGCTTCGGTCTCGTTGCAGATGAGAGCGTTCCACAGCTCCTGGACTGTGTTGTGGGGTCTCAGGGACAGATTTCAACATGGCCTGGTTTCTCTGGGCACTGAATGCACACAGAGGACCTAGGGGAAAGAACTGCACCCATCCTGTGGTTTTGAAGAGCGTACTGCAAGCTTGAGAGCCACGTCACCACAAGAGACATTCACCCAGCTCATCCAGTGAGTGTCACAGAGATATAGCGGCCTTGCGCGTGCTTACTAGTCCATGTCGTGGTGGTCGTACGAAACTTTTCGGAACAGATGCAGACAAAGCGCTTAAATTATAGATGACACGTTGTGGCCAGGGCCTAGGGACGGCTTTTCTGGCAAAGTAATGCCTGATCGGATTGGTTTGGGGGCAGGCAAGGGTCATGACGTGTGGCGGAACCCATCTGGGTCTTCCACAGAGAAAGGCAACTTTCCAGGCCAAAAGCCTGGCCAATGCCGACATTCAGGGCTTTTGGCTTTGGTTGGTTTGGGTTAACAGTGTTTCTTCTGCTATCCAAACCTGGAAGAAAGAAGGCAGGCTGCTAGGACTGCGTGCTGTAAACTGGGTGGAAGGGGAAGGGGTAGGATGGGTCTCTGGTGGTACTCGGAGGCGTCGGTTGGAAGCTGAAAGCGGAGGCTGATCCTTGTCATGACTCTGAGAGACATGGGCAGCTGAGGATATGCTCTTGTGCTGGTGGAGGAGGCGGAGATCAGAGGGATGTCACAGTGGTTGGAAGCCCGGCATCGGTGTGGCCTTTTTGGCCAAGTGTTGTCTCCATTTCAAATCATGCATTCGCTGCATGTGATAGACATGAGGTGGTGGTTAAACACCTAAGATTCTTGCCTCTACTGTTTTTTAATGCGTTTAGGCCAAACGGCGGCATATGATATTACTACGGAGTGATATCAGAGGCTTGTTTGAAAAGGCCCAGGCTTGAGAGGTCTGGACCCTTTTCGACGGCCGATAAGTCTTGAGGAGAGGGTGTTTCCACTGATCGTGGCTGGCGGAATCATCTCAGCGGACTTCTGGCGCCCTTCCCTTTTTGAGGCGGGACCGTATGACATACCCCATCGTCTTCTCCTTCATACAGTGATGAAGCGCTCGCAGCAATTTGGTTGAAAAGAACCCAGTTGTGACTCCGCAAATGTCGTCATCATCATCATCAAACAGGTGGACTTCGTCGCTGACCATTCTGCATCAGGACTGCGGGCTTACACGCTAGAGGCATGCAAGGCTTTGGACCGCCTGGGAATTTTGCCGATTGACCGGCTTCGTTCTCCTCCTTGATGGCATTCAGTAATGGCGTTACGAGCAGACAAAATCATCCTCTTTGGCCTCTTGTCTTTTAACATGCCTTTGGACCAACCGCATTTTGTCATCAAAGAAGGTCGTCAAGGATAAATGTATTATCCACAGTGGTGGGCTAACACAAGTTGAATTTGGGCTGCTTCGCTCATGTTGGAGGATGCTGATGATGCTCGATGACGACATTACGTTGGCCGGGAATGGGAGGAGAAGGAGGTAAGGGAAAGACTGTGGATGCTGGATTGCATTAACCATGAAGAACTAAGATTGCGACGCTGTTGTTACTGAGATTTCACAGGGCCCTGACAGCGATGACGGCTGACGGTCCTGCAAACCGACGATCCGTGGCATGCGTGTTGTCGCCAGCCACTGGAGTGAGCACTTTCTTGTACCTTACCACCATGTCCTACACCCCTCTTTGCTCACTTCCACCTGCATTTACTCCATGTTCAAAAGATAAAAATTTCAGAAAAAGGAAAGATTTTTTTGGCATCTTTATTAAAAGCGGCAAAAATAAGCTATTTTTAAATCCCTCAAATTTTCCCTACACCCAAAACTGGGTTTAAAAAATTTTAAATGTTTCTAGCAAATTTTACCTTTTAAATGCGTTGGGAAGAACTAAGATAAAATAACAGGGGTTCTTTTCAGTCCCAGGGATTTACAACTCCCCCAGTAGGCAGGAATTGATATTTTCAACAAACTATCATACAAGTGCGCTATCTGCCCCAAACTAATTAAAACGAGTGCAATAAAACTATTCAAAAAGTTAACAGAGGAAAAATTCCCGTTTTTTTGCAGCAATGAAAACAAAAAAAGTTGCTAGAAAATTTTTCTTCAAATTGTCGTACAACGTGGCTATTTAAAAAAAAATAGGCGCACCAGTAAAAACAGTATTTAAAAAGTTATAGGGGATAACAACGGTGGTTTTTCCCCCCCCAATAAATCACCAACATAACTACAAAATTTTGTATTAACTTTAAATACAAGGGGGCTTATGAACAAAACGGGCCGCACCTAAGTAAAAAAAAACCTATTTAAAAAATGTTACTGATAAAAAGGTTGGGTTTTTTTGCCCCTATGAAATACCCCTGCAATTACTAGAAATTTCTGTATGGTAATTAAGTAAAAGATGGGCTTTAAAACAAAACTGGGCTTCCCCCAAAGTAAAAAACGTAATTAAATTGTGTACTGATAATAAAGGGGGGTTTTTTTGCCCTATGAAAACCCCTGCGGTGACTAAAAAGTCCTGATTATTGTCGACAATGGGGTCTTTTGAAAAAAATAGTGCGCAAAAGTGAAAAAAAAACCTAAAAAAAATTGTGTACGGAAAATAAAAAATGGTTTTTTTTTTCCTATGAAAAAACCCGCGGGGGGACTAGAAAAGTTCTGTATCCTTTTACGTACAAAGTGGGTCTTTGAACAAACTGAGGGGCCCGCCAAAGTAAAAAAAACCCCTAATTAAATTGTGTACGGATAATAAAACGTGGTTTTTGCACCTATAAAATAACCTGCGTGACTAGAAAAGTTCTGTATCTATTGTCGTACAAAGTGGGTCTTTGAAAAAAACTGAGCTGCGCCAAAGTGAAAAAAAAACCTAATTTAAAAATTGTGTAGGGATAAAAAAATGGGGTTTTTGCACTATGAAAACACCTCGGTGACTAAAAAGTTCTGTACCCTATTGTACGTAAAAAAGGGGGTCTTTGAACAAAACTGAGGGCCCCCCAAAAGTGAAAAAAAAAACCTAATTAAAATGTGTACGGATAATAAACGTGGTTTTTGCCCTTTGAAATACATCCCGGGGACTAAAAAAAGTTCTTTATTTTGAAACGTACAAAGTGGGTCTTTGGAAAAATAGCTGCGCCAAAGTGAAAAAAAACCAAATTAAATGTGTAGGATAATAAAACTGGTTTTTGCACCTATGAAATACATCTGCGGGATAGAAAAGTTGTACCCTATTGTACGTAAAAAGGGGGGTTTTTAACAAAACTGAGCTGCGCCAAAGTAAAAAAAAAACTAATTAAATTGTGTAGGATAAAAAAACGTG